>AWUE01017921.1:0-159834 GCA_001974825.2 Corchorus olitorius | reverse complement strand
ACTTAGTACTTACAAATTGTTTGTACCATATAGCAAAATTCGCATCCACAGCTGCATCAATCTCATCTGAAGTACATCCATCACGTGCCAAATAGTTCACAAAAAGACTACAAAAAATGCAAAATATATGAACTAACAATCGGAAAGAATTCAGATGATAGAGAAAAATGGAAAATATGACTTACTCATAATATTGTTGGACTTCAGGACAATTACGCAATACATAGGTATGTGCAACATGCAACTCCTTGTCCTTAAGCCACCGTGCACGTGGTCGTCCCTGGAATCGAACGGGATAATTAAAAATGGATAAAGATTGAAGGTTGACATCATTCACCCCTTCATCATTCCGTCGTGGTCTCCTACTTGTACAACGTACGTGGGGTTCGAAATAATGTTGGACGAAAAAGTTGATTTCGTTCGCAATATAAGCTTGACATATTGAACCTTCCACGTTTGATTTATTCCTGATAGTTTTTTTCAGCTTTTGGAGAAACCTAAACACATTAATTATACACGACATAAGATTAGTCAATGCTAAAACAAATTAATGCGCTTAACTGAGATAAATTTATTGTTATGGGAACTAACCGTTCAAATGGATACATCCATCTAAATTGGACAGGACCTCCAACTCTCGCTTCATAAGGTAAGTGAACAACAAGATGCTCCATTGAATCGAAAAAGGCTGGAGGGAAAATTTTTTCCAAGTTGCACAATATCACAGCAACCTTGTGCTCTAATTCCATAAGCTTATTCAAGTCAAGTGTAGTTGAGCATATAGTTCGAAAGAATAAGCTCAGTTCAGTCAACGATTGCCATACATTTAATGGCAACATCTCCCTAAATGCAATTGGAATAAGTCTTTGCATAAATACATGACAATCATGACTTTTCATGCCAGTCATCTTCAAATCTTTCATGTCGATACACCTCTCAAAATTTGAAGCATATCCATCTGGAAACCTCAAGTTGACAAGCCACTCACAAATGATTTTCTTTTGTTCTTTTGTCAAAGTGTATACTGCTTTCGGCTTTGGACCCAAACTTCCAGCGGGGACTGCAATCTCATCTCGATCACAAAGTTGACCAATATCCTTCCTTGCATTAAGAGTATCTTTAGTCTTCCCATTGACATCCATAACAGTGCCAAACACATTATCAAATACATTCTTCTCAATGTGCATCACGTCGAGGTTATGCCGGATCAAATTGGTTTTCCAATAGGGAAGGTCCCAAAAAACACTTTTTTTGGTCCATTTATGCATCGTGCGAAATCCATCCGGCACGCCAAGAGGGTCGTCCACTGCTGATGATAAATACTTAACTCGTTCAAAAGTTTCCTCCCCAGACAACCTTGGTGGTGGACTATCTTTCTCCGCATGACCTCGAATGAATGACTTCTTATCTTTTCTATATGAATGATTTCGAGGCAAGAAACACCTACACATTACGGAAATGATTAAGTTAATAAATATTATTAATACATATCATCTCAGTTCCTTAAAGAAATAACAATGAATAATAGATTAAAAATTAGTTTTTATACCTGTGACAATCAAAATAAGTTGGCTTCCTGCTAAAGCGTTAATACAAAAGCTTTTGACTTTTCCAAACACACTGGACACCCCATGACACCGTGGTGCTCCTATCCGGATAACATTCCATAGTAGGAAAGTCATTAATCGTCCACATGAGGGCAGCCCTCATTGTGAAAAGTTTTCATTAGATACAACATCATAAGTCCTCTCACCCACATTCCATAAATGCTTTAACTCATCAATAAGAGGTTGTAGATACACATCTATGTTTTTTTAGGATTTTTAGGCCCTGGACAAATTAATGACAAGAACATATAAGGAGTCTTCATGCACATACCCGATGGAAGGTTATATGGGGTGACAATGACAGGCCAACATGAATATGTCTTCCCAAATTGACCATAAGGTGCAAACCCATCTGAGCAAAGTCCAAGTCGGATATTTCTAGGTTCAGAAGCGAATTCAGGATAAGTCATATCAAAATGCTTCCAAGCTTCAGCATCAGACGGATGTGAAATCACACCATCAGGACAATCATGAGTATGATGCCAAGTCATGTGTTGTGCCGTGGCATTTGAAGCATATAACCTTTGTAGTCTAGGAGTAAGTGGTAAGAAACGAAGAATTGATTGGGCAATTTTTTTCCTCTTGGGGTTATTCGGTCGCCCACGATGCTGTTTATATCGAGGCTCTTTACAAAACTTACACAATTCTTCCCCCACATCAGCCTTCCAATATAACATGCATCCATTCTTGCAAGCATCAATCTTGATAACAGGTAAACCTAACTCAGTCACAATTTTCTTATGATGGTAGTAATCCGGAGGCAAGCTGTTACCTTCTGGTAATGCGTCTCTAAAGGATGAAATCATGTTATTATAAACATCCTCCAGAATATTTCCATCTGACTTAATAGTCAACATCCTCGCAACAAAAGACAACTGAGAATAAGTGCCGCAACCATCCCACAGAGGCTGTTCAGAAGCTTGAACCATATCAAAGAATCTCTCATCCAAATGCGTCACTTGCTCACCTTGTACAATCGGGACTTCATCATCAACTACCGCAGGAATAGTACTAGGACCTGCTTCATCCTGGAAAGATGGAACAAAGCTTGGCCTGGCAGAATCATATACCATACGTTGATCCCAGTTCATATGTTCATATTCACCCCAATGCCTAATCTGCTCTGGCAATTGCTCATCAGGCACATCATGCTCATTAACTGCCCAAACTGCTTCCCCGTGAGCAACCCAATTCCAATAATTCTCCGTAAAACCTCGACGATAAAGGTGAAGCACAACATCAGCGGTATTGAGGAATTTCCTGTTTTTACACCTATAACATGGACATCTAATTTGATCGCCATTCATAAATTGATACTGATTTGAAGCAAAATTAATAAATTCAGCAACTCCAGCCAAAAACTCTTGTCTGATGCCCGTACGTCCTGGTAGGTTTCTATTATATATCCACTGTCTGTTTTCCATTTGTTGCTACAAAACAAATATTTATTGGATTATATATATGCACAATAAATTACTACTTTAACCAACAAACAAATAAGCAAAATATCACAATAGTTATAATTTCATTTCTTCTTCAAATTAGTTCCTTATAATACCTAATATATTAAAAAAATTAAATATAATTATAATATATTTAATCAATTGCACACAACATCAAGAATATTACTATACTTTTCAAAGCACACAAACAAATAAATGGTACACACAATTTATCAATAATTATCAATTAAGTCCAATATCCATACTTTCTCATTATGCAATTTAGTCCATATAAAATTTCAAAACAGTGCATTATAGCCCTCCTTCATATAATCAACAACAAATTTCTGTAACTATAATAATATAAAACAAATCCAACTTTCATTCATGAAAACATATTAAACCACACAATACCCACAAACTAATTAACCGAAAACCACCTAAAATCAACAAAATATAAAAAAGCACTAACGAAAAGAGGAAGTTTTCCCATACCTTGTAAATTAAGTAAAGGAGATGGTATAGAGCGTGCTCTTTGAAGTTAGAAACTTTTTTTCTACTTAAAAACTCAAAAGACATGATTCTAGAAAATGAAATCAACATAGGTTGAGAGAAAATGAGAAGGGGAGCTTGTGGGAGCGGCTGGAAAATGGGTTCTGTATAATGACAGAACCCTTAAAACATGGCCAGCCAAAACACATCGTTTTGGCTGAAAAAATTATTTTTTTTTTAATTTATCTGAGTTTAAAACAGAATTTCAAAAGGAAAGTTTAAAAACGGAATTTAAAACGAATTATAAATATCCATCTCAAAATCCGTGTCAAAATTCCGTGTTAAATTCCGGGTTTAAGTAGAATCGGAATTTGAAACGGAATATTGGCGGGACATGCGCACCGCTACGCGCGCATATTAGAATCAGTATCAGACACGGAAATTTCCGTTTCTAGCATTTACAAACGGATTTAGAAATGGAATGCGTTTTTCAGGATTTCCGTTTCTAATACCGTTTCAATTAGAAACGGAATATTTTCGTTTCTAATTGGCGTTTCTATTTGACAGTTTTCTTGTAGTGTTGTGATCAATTTAGGTAGCAGCCGAAAATTTTCTCTCTAACGTGTGTAACCACTAGGGTTTGGATCAGGAGCCTTTATATAGGTTAAGAATTTCTAAACCCTAAACCCTAGGAAATTACCTAGAACTTTCTAACTAGGCCTATTTAACATGTGGAATAGAAAAAATCCTAACAAAAATTGGCCAAACTTAATTAACCCAATTAATTGATTCAAATAAATATGTACTAAAGCCCAAACTATCTATGGTAGAAAAAGACCTCTACTTAACCCAATTAATTATAACCCAATACTTAACCCAATAAAAATTATAGATTTAACAAAACTTGAATTTGACCAAATTGGTAACACAATATTAATAACCCAAACATTAGACTAGAAAAATGGTTATAACAGTCCCCTTTGAGTCTTATGGATTTTCTTTTGATTCAACCCTGATTATCAGGTTTAGTGGGTCCCATGCCAAGCACCGGACCTCATTAGACTTAGATGGCCTTTAGGTGGCTGATCGCACCTTAGAAAAAAGATTAGTGGCGACTCCTTCTTACCAACGTCGTCTCGGCAGGGTTCCCCGGACCTGTACGTTTCGACAGATCCTTAGGCTTGGCAGCGACGGTGTCTCCATCTTTTCCTCTGGTATGCGCCCCACCTATTCCATTGGGATCGTCTTCAATCTTGATTTCTTCGTCAGGCACTTGCAATTCTTCTTTGGTATAGCTCGGCTCTCCTTCATATTGTGCGGCTTGGGCAGGAAAAGGGTTTTCCAACTCTTTTCCACTCCTTAAGGTGATTGCACTTACATTCTCCTTAGGAGGTACCTTAGGTTGCGATAGGATCCTTTGTTGACCTTGTGTCTTGAGTTCACTCATGTCACTAGCCAATTGACTGATTTGTTTTCTCATCATCTCCATAGCTTCTCTCATTTGTTGCATCTCGACAGCTTGTGAAGATTGTTGAAAATTAGGCCTTTGATAATTCATTGGCCTTCCTTGATAGTTACCTTGTTTTCCATATTGTTGACTTGGTTGCTCGGCTCTCCAATAAGGTTCAGGCTTCCTTTGATATGCTCCTTGCATTCCAACAGCATTGACTTCTTACGCGGTGTGTTCCAAAGAAGGGCACGTATCAGTGTAGTGTCCTTGTTTACGAATACCACAACTCTGAGGCACACTTGAAAAATTCGCATTGAATAAATCAGTGAGCTTAGCGACTTGCTGATTTGTTTCTTGAAGTTGTTGCTCCAATGAGGTGGAATGGGTAGAGACTTCATTGATTCTTTTGATATTGCCTTCTCTTGCATAGTCTTCTCGAGATCCAAATTGTTGAGTGTTGGCAGCCATGTTCTCCACTAAAGTCCAAGCATCGGTAGGAGTTTTGTCTATGAAAGCTCCTCCACTTGCAGAATCTATAGAAGATCTATCAAACGGTAGTAGTCCTTCGTAGAAGTATTGGATCAGCAACTGATCAATGATTTGATGATTGGGGCAGCTCGCACATAGTGTCTTGAAACGTTCCCAATATTCATGCATTGTTTCTCCATGGCATTGCTTAATTCCGCAAATCTCCTTCCTTATACTTGATACTTTATGAGCAGGAAAGTACTTTTCCAAGAACAACTTCTTAAGGCTCGTCCAAGATGTGATTGAACCAGTTGGTAAGAGGTACAACCAATCTTTTGCACGATCCACAAGAGTGAACGGAAAAGTTCTTAGCTTGAATTGGTCTTCTGTACCACTACTTCTAGTCTTTGGCATGCAACTTCCTAGAAAAACTCAAAACCTCAAAAGAAAATTTGTTAAAAGTTCTTAAACAAAATTAAAATTAAAGACAGAAAATAAAAAGAAAAATATTTTTTTAAAAAAAAAAACACGGAAACAAATTTTTTTTTATGACGCAAAAACTTTTTTTTTTCGCAAAACCGAAAACTCTTTTTTTTTTCAAAAGCGCAAGACTCAAAAAATTAAAAACGAAAAATCAAAATCTTTTTTTTTAGAAAAAACGCAGAAAAGAAAAATAAAAGAAAAAATAAATTTTTTTTCTTTTAGGTTAAAAACGCATAGACAAAGAGAAAATTCCCAGGATTCGTCTCCAGATGAGTCTATTTTCCTTCCCCGGCAACGGCGCCAAAATTTATGATCGGTCATCAGCTATCATAAAAATAATTCCCCACAAAATCCTAACTAAAGTAGATAGGGTAAGTAGGGGTCGATCCCACAGAGAAGGTTGATAGACTTTATCCGAAAATACAATCCTTAAAATCTCTCAAAAACAATATATAAAAGCAGAGGTTGAAAGAAAACAATTAAAAAGAAAACAGTTAAACTAGAAACAAAACAAGATAATTAAATCTAGATCTATGGCAAATAAGAAAGAAAACAATAATTAAAAAGCATAATTCTTCTCCAATGGTAGAAAACAATCAAATTGATTATGGGTCCTTGATTTAAAAGATGAATTCAATATTAAATCATTGATGATAACTGGTCTAGGGAAAACCCTAACATGTTATTTAGATAAGATTACCCGATTAAGACTTAAATTACCCCTATTGTTAACTTAACAAATCAATTACCCGATTAAGGCTTAAAGATTCACCAAGCAACAAAGCATTAAGATTAACTATTTAATTATTTTTTTCACACATGCTTAACAAGTAAAACCATACAACAACCAGATAAAATCCGATCACTGGCATGAGAAACCCATTGAGCGTCTATTAAACGCCATCAATGCGCTACCAAACAATCAGACTCGAGGGTTAACTATTCCGCCTGATTTAGCAATCGATCTCTCAAATTACCAATTTATCGGCCGCATAAATCAATAAAAATCAAGGTCATGGAATAAAACAGAGTTTAACATGCTATCTATCAAAAATAAAATACTAAATTATAAGCACAAAAATCTCCCCATATCAATTGATTGAATTCACCAAAGGATCAGAAGTATTAAGAATTTAGCTACGCATGGATTTAGGAAAATCCATGAGCGGCATAAGAGTACTTACAGAACTATGGAGGGGCGAAATCTCCTTGCAAAATACCAAGGTATGTCGCACCTCTCTATGGCTAGAGAGGGTGGCGGCACCCTTGCCTAAAAAACTAGAAGAAAACTAGAAGAATAAATCTAAAACTAAGAAAACTATGTGGGTATGTGATTTGTGTTACAGGAGGTGGCTATTTATAGTGGAAATAACCCTAGGTAATCCAATTCTAAGTAGGAAAGAGGTCTAGGACGGTTTAGGGTCTAACTTAGACTCTAAGTTAGCTTAAATGTCTTCCTAGAACCAAAATCCTAGTCAAAATACGATCCTGAAAAATCCTGAATTCGTGCAGGGACTTCGACGGTATTTTTGGGCTTGAGAATGCAGAACTGGGTCTTGGACTTCAAAGGAAAGTTGTAGATCTCGGAGTTAGCTTTCCAACAAGTACTCATGGGCTTCAAACGGAGGTCTGAGTAGAAAGTTATGATTTTTCTACCAAAACTGCGCTGAATCCTAATCCTGTTAGAACTGGAAGCGGAAATAAGCGGGAATTGGATATTTCCTTGGATATAGGCGGCATTAATTGGGATTTTAACTCCAATTATGGGCTTATACGGGCTGAGTATTTTCCCATATAAAATATCCAAAATTCCTTGGCTTAAGGGCTTATCCATGGCTTGTCTTCAATCTTTCGCAATTTAAGCTCCAATCTTCAATTCTTGCTCTTTAAATAATTCTTCAATAGTATTCAAGTCTCCAATTTATCTTCAAATGGTCTTCAAACACGAACTTCGAATCTTCCAAATCTATGCTCAAAATTGCTTTGCTCAAATCTGTGTAAAAAGTCACAAAATAGCTCCAAATATAGTGAAAAATAACAATTTCTCAATTTCACATCACTTAAAGACTCAAAACACAAATATCATCAAAATAGCATATATTTAAGCATAAATGGGTTCAAAAACATAGCAAAATAGCCATAAAAATAGGGTCTTTTTTAGATCAATCAATAGTGAGGAAACGGCGCTGTTTCATGCACACTGATGAGAAAAATCCCACCTTTTGTGAGCCTCTTTCTTATCCCTTTTAATCTATTGCTTATTGCTTTGATTTTAGTTGGGTACTCCATGTTGTTGATTTAGTCACCTTAAAATTTGTTTCCCTTTTTATTTTAATGAATGTGTTAGATTTAGACAAGTTTTAATAATTGATTCCCATGGAAGATTTAGGTCCAAAAAAATTTGATTTGTTAGCTTTCTTGTTAAAGATGCAATCTTTATTTGTTTATTACATGGATTGAGCATAAAAGAACAATAAAAATGATGATTGAGATTTGTTTTTGCTTGGAATCCATTTGGGTTCAAATTGATTTTTGAGTTGGAAATGATTCAAATTGATCTTTGATTTCTATTTAAGTTTCTTTTGATTGGAGAAATTGAGATCTTGACTTAAAGTGAGAATTTTTCATGAATTAAAGGTGGCTTGAAAATGGTATGTTGAGGCATTTTGGGTTAGTTTTAATTTTGAAAAAAACAAAACTTGGAGTTAAAGATCAAAATTTTCAAGTCGAAACTAACTTGAAAAGAAATTAATGAATCCATGTGAATTAATTCTGTTAGTACCATCCGTACAGCACTTGCCTAGTCGACCTGACGAACGTCAGCCTTACTAGCAACCGACGCGGTAACCCACAACCCGGATCCGACCCGGGTAAGATGCGTTCATTCGTACAATGTCCGTACCATATACCATCTGGCACCCCAGTGCCTATGTAAAGGTAACCCCTCATTTATTGCATCTATTCCAAAAAATCTAGACTTTCAACTCTAATAATCCTCTCCATAAACTTAAGGATTTGACACTAACTTGACCGTCGGAGTGCTAACGCGGGATTCCATCCCCGCACCCTGAGGCTTTCTACCCTATGCAGGTCGTCAAGCTCACGGTCTCAGAGGCTCAGGACGACGGTCTTCGCCAACTGTCCTTGTTGAGTATTTTGCCCTCAACAATTTGGCGCCGACTGTGGGGACCTGAACAAAAACCAGGCTCTCACTCCACAAGCTAAGCAATGTCAACTCTGTTCGAAACAATGCAGAACGACTCCCCTTTGGTGGGGGAGACGTCACGCAAAGAGGAAAATCACGTCGATCTGCAAACGGGGAGTAGCGGTCAGAACGTTTACTCGGAAACTCCTGATGCTAGGCAGACCCGAGCCACGTCGAACGACCAAACCCCCACGTTGGGAGCAGATAGGCCGACCCTTTCGGGGATCCACCGCCACCCGATCGCAGATCTTAATGAAACATCGCGTCAGTCGCGGACGATTTCAACCCGTGCCACGAAATTGCTATTCGATTTGATCCCGCAACGGGAATATTCACCTCCCTACTAGTGACCATTCCCACGACGGCATCCTTGGCAGACAACCAAGCGGAAACATCTAAGAGGCTAGGGGACACAACTGTACCGTCCAGGGGCAGGACACCTGGGGGATAGGAGCCTATGAGGACAGTGCAACCCCCCGAAGTGAACCCCCAGATAGACGATCGTGATCATCTCATAGCCCAGCTCCAAGCAGATGTGCAAAGAGCCGAACGACAGACCGCTGAGGTAGCAAACATGGCACGAAAGGTTAACGAGCGGGCGGAATGGCTCGAAATAGCCTTGCAAGAGCAGTCTGTCAGGAGGGGGAATGACGACCAACAGACCAGGCATGATCTTGCTAATCAACCGCTGACCAAGGACGTCAGAAGACTTCGCTCAGTAGTGGAAGTCGTGAAACAGAGCGAGAGGGTCATTGAAAGTGTAACCCCCGCCCGAGAGAGGCATGGTGAAGAAGGGAGGAAATCTAGATCCAGAAGGGATGGGGAGGCCGATCTCATACATAAAGGTCGATCAAACAAAAAACAAATTCCTCCCGTACAACCCATAGAGAAAAAGAAAAGTCCAAACTCACGGCGGTCGACCCCAGCGAGGAAGAACTAATGCGATTGAGGGGCCTAGTCAAGCAACTAACGAAAGAAAACGGAGACGTTCTCATGCTCCTGGAGTCGATACCCAAGGAGCCGTCGCCTTTCTCGTTGGTGATCAGGCAGGTGGAGGTCCTTTCATCAATCAAACTGTCAAAACAGAAGTACGACGGCACATGGGACCCTAAACAGCACCTGATTCACTACAGGGAAGTGATGTCGGTCCAACGAGCGTCCGACGCCGTGATGTGCAGAATGTTCCCTATCACTCTCGACAGGGCAGCTCAAAGATGATTTTACTGGTTGGAGAATGACAGCATATCGAACTTCAATCAGCTTGCTCTACAATTTGAGGGTGGATTCAACAGTAGAGTCCTGAAAGGCAAGACGATCAGGTTCCTCAGAACCATTAGGCAGCAAACAGGGGAACGTCTCTCGGCGTATGTCAAACGATTCAGCGAGACGCACATCCAGTTAGACGACCTGAGTGATAAGGACGCTATAGAGATTATCCTGGACAGTCTGCTACACAGGGAACTCCGATACTCACTGGGGGAAAGGCCACCCAAAACGCTGAAGGACTGTTACGATCGAGCAGAAATATATGACGAAACAGACATATGCAATGCGTACAGAGACGGTCATCGCCCTGAATCTACCCAAGTCGGGACCTCCCACCAGCCAACAGTGCAGACGAATATCAGTAGAAGCCCCCCTAATGGGAACAGGCACTCCCCCCCAAGAAAACGAGACAGGAGGGGTCCCAAGCCCTATGACGACAGATAGAGGCATCCCAAGTACAACAATTACACGCCTCTGACAGACACCAAAACAGCGATACTGCATGTTGTGTCACAAAGCAGTGACACTGATAAGGTCAAGTGGCTTTTCCCTTCCAAATCGTCTCAAAGATAAAAGCAATCAGTAAAGTGGTGTGACTTCCACCAAAACTGTGGGCACAGTACTGAAGAATGCTCCCATCTGAGGGACATGTTAGAGGGACTCATTTGTCAGGGGTACCTTAAGAGTTACGTACGTAATGACGCCCCCGTACCGAGACGAGAAGCTAGAGAAGAACGTCCAGCCCAGACTGACATGACAGAATAGAATACGCAAAGGATCCCCAGAAGCACCCAGAGCCGAGGGGACACGTCTTGACTATCATTGGGCCTACCGAAAAGTGGGCCTCCTCAGGCAACAAGTTGAAGAACCACATGAGGGAAGTAATGTCCCTACGCTTGCAGCCGCCAGCACCGATGAACGTGGAACCAAAGTGGGCAATAATATTTGACAGCAATGAAGATCTGGAAACCAATGACGGCAACGATCCAATCATCGACACGGCAATGATCAACAAATTCACAACAGACTAAATACTCATAGACAGTGGAAGTGCGGTCGACATCATCATGTACGACGCATACAAGCAGTATGGGCTCTCAGACGAGTATCCGGAACCGTCAGAACTCATTTACGGTTTCAATCTGACACCCATACCAACCAAGGGGACTACTTACCTATCGATCTACATAAGGACGGCGAGCACGTACTAAACTTCATGCATACGTTCGTAGTCGTGAATCTCTCATCCAACTACAATGGCCTGATTGGACGACCCCTAATGAAGAAGGTGAAGATGGTTGATGCCGTGTACTACCTTACTGTGAAATTCCCCACCCCCTCAGGCGTAGGATACATGCGCTCAAACTTGTCAACAGCGAGAAAATGCCATGTCACATCTCTTCGACTGCCCACAAGGGAAAGAACGAGGAACCAATTGCGAGAGGCAATGGCTGGGGGGCAATCCTCCAGAACGCACCACTCATCCGACATGACGGACATGGAAGTTTGCACTCTGGTACTGACCGCCTCAGGGGAAACGAGTGCGACAGCAGAGAAAGGGTCCAGACACGAGACCATATGGGAGAAAGGGGAGTCTTCGGGGTGTGTGAACGTAGGACCCGTCGTGGACAGCTTAGACACCAACGAACAGCTGGACATAACAGAGTTCTTACAAGACAGCGCCGACATTTTTGCTTGGACTCCTGCTGAGATGCCTGGGATCGACCCCCAAGTTATGAGTCATAAGCTGAACGTCGATCCCTCCTTCAGACCAATAAAGCATAAGAAGAGAATGTTCTCATCAGAAAATATAGCTACCGTCAGAGAGGAGGTAGACAAGCTGCTCAAGGGAGACTTCATTAGAGAGGTTCAATACCCGGAGTGGGTGTCGAACGTCGTAATGGTCAAAAAATCGAATGGAAAATGATGTGTGTGGACTTCACCAACCTCAATAAAGCATGCCCGAAGGACAGCATCCCCCTACCCTCCATCAATCGTCTAGTCGACGCATCATCTAGGAACAAATTCGTCAGCTTCATGGACGCCTACTCCGGGTATAACCAGATTCCTGTGGACCCAAGGGATTCAGAGAAGACATCCTTCATTACTAATGACGGGTTGTATTGTTACAACGTCATACCTTTCGATCTGAAAAACGCTGGCGCGACATACCAGAGGCTTGTAAACAAAGTCTTCAAAAAGCTAATTGGGAAGTCCATGGAGGTGTACGACGACGATATGCTAGTCAAGAGCTCGACCATGGAAGAACATTTGGGGCACCTCGCTTGCTTCGACTACCTGCGAAAATACCACATGAAGCTTAACCCGACCAAATACACGTTCGGCGTAGAAGCGGGCAAGTTCCTGGGTTTCATGGTCTCCAGCAGGGGAATCGAGGCCAACCCTGAGAAAGTCAAGGCTATTTTGGACATGAAGCCCCCCGAGTCCGTCAAGGAGATACAGAGTTTAACAGGACGGGTAGCTGCTCTCAACCGATTCATCTCGAAATCTGTCGAGAAGTGCTTGCCGTTCTTCAGACTGCTTAGAACCAGGTCCAGATTAACCTGGATCCCAGAATGTCAGGAGGTGTTCGAACAACTGAAAGTCTACCTCAGCTTCCCTCCTCTGTTGACTAGGCCGAACAAAGGAGAGACGTTGTACATGTACCTTGCAGCGTCGGATGAGATAGTTGCAGCCGTGCTCGCCAAAGACACGGAGGGAGGACAGATGCCCATATACTATGTGAGCAAAATTCTACAAGGGGGGCAGATCAATTACTCCAAACTTGAAAAGCTGGCGTTCGCACTGGTGGTAGCTTCTAGGAGGCTCCGACAATACTTCCACTCCCATAAGGTGATCATCCTCACAGACCAACCCCTTAAGGACGTCCTACAAAAAGTCGACCTGTCGGGGAGGCTACTCAAGTGGAATGTCAAATTGAGTGAATTCGGGATCGAGTACCAACCCCGACGAGCGATCAAGGCCCAAGCTCTGGCAGATTTTGTCGTAGAGTGCACCTTCCCTGAGGAACGCAGGCCACAGACAACTGCCAAGCTGCAAACCACCCCAAACGAAGCCACAATCAGCGACCCTAGTAGTCCTACCCCATCAATGCCAGAAACACCACTCCCACCCTCTTTAAAGGGCCGCTGGGAACTTTTCGTGGACGGGTCAATTGTGCAGAACGGGGTGGGGGCAGGCGTGCTATTGATATCCCCGGTACTGCTTGACGTTCGGATACCCTTTGTCCAACAATGCAGCCGAGTATGAGGCGCTCATAGGTGGCCTGGAGCTTGCTGACCGCCTGCAAATAAGGGAACTTAAGGCCTACACAAACTCCCAACTAATAGCCAACCATGTGTTAGGTTCGTTCGAGTGCAAAGAGCCAAACCCGGTGTCCTACCACAGGTTGGTACAAAACTTATGGCATAAGTTTGTCAAGGTGTCCATCCTGCAGGTACCTAGGTGATTGAGCTAAATTAGAACATATTTTTATGGCTATTTTGCTATGTTTTTGGATCTATTTATGCTTAAATATATGTTACTTTGTTAATATTTGTGTTTTGAGTCTTTAAGTGATCTGAAATTGAGAAATTGTTATTTTTCACTATTTTTGGAGCTATTTTGATGACTTTTTACACAAATTTGAGCAAAGCAATTTTGAGCATAGATTTGGAAGATTCGAAGTTCGTGTTTGAAGACCATTTGAAAATAATTTGGAGATTTGAAGACTTTGAAGAATTATTTCAAGAGTAAGAATTGAGGATTGGAGCTTTAATTGCGAAGGATAACCTAAGGAATTTTGGGTATTTTATATGGGAAAATACTCAGCCCATAATTGGAGTTAAAATCCCAATTAATGCCGCCTATATCCAAGGAAATATCCAATTCTCGCTTATTCCCGCTTCTAGTCCTAACAGGATTAGTATTCAGCGCAGTTTTGGTAGAAAAATCATAACTTTCTACTCAGACCTCTATTTGAAGGCCATGAGTACTCGTTGGAAAGCTAACTCCGAGATCTAAAACTTTCCTTTGAAGTCCAAGACCCAGTTCTGCCGTTTTCAAGCCCAAAAATGCCGTCGAAGTCCCTGCACGAATTCAAGATTTTCAGGATCCTATTTTGACTAGGATTTTGGTTCTAGAAAGACTTTTAAGCTAACTTAGAATCTAAGTTAGACTCTAAACCGTCCTAGACCTTTTACCTACTTAGAATTGGATTACATAGGGTTATTTCCACTATAAATAGCCACCTCCTGTAACACAAATCACACACCTACATACTTTCACATAATTCTCTTTAGATTTATTTTTCTCTTCTAGTTTTAGGCAAGGGTGCCGCCACCCTCTCTAGCCATAGAGAGGTGCGACATACCTTGGTATTTTGCAAGGAGATTTCGCCCCTCCATAGTTCTGTAAGTACTCTTATGCCGCTCATGGATTTTCCTAAATCCATGCGTAGCTAAATTCTTAATACTTCTGATCCTTTGGTGAATTCAATCAATTGATATGGGGAGATTTTTGTGCTTATAATTTAGTATTTTATTTTTGATAGATAGCATGTTAAACTCTGTTTTATTCCATGACCTTGATTTTTATTGATTTATGCGGCCGATAAATTGATAATTTGAAAGATCTATTGCTAAGTCAAGTGGAACAATTAACCCTCGAATCTGATTGTTTAGTAGCGAATTGATGACGTTTAATAGATGCTCAATGGGTTTTGCATGCCAGTTATCAGATTTTATTTGATTGTTGTATGGTTTTACTAGTTAAGCATGTGTGAAAGAACTAATTAAATAGTTAATCTTAATGCTTTGTTGCTTGGTGAATCTTTAAGTCTTAATCGGGTAATTGATTTGTTAAGTTAACAATAGGGGTAATTTAAGCCTTAATCGGGTAATCTTATCTAAATAGCATGTTAGGGTTTTCCCTAGACCAGTTATCATCAATGATTTAATATTGAATTCATCTTTTAAATCAAGGACCCATTATCAATTTGATTGTTTTCTATCATTGGAGAAGAAGTATGCTTTTTAATTATTGTTTTCTTTCTTATTTGCCATAGATCTAGATTTAATTTACTTTGTTTTGTTTCTAGTATAATTGCTTTCTTTTTAATTGTTATTCTTAAACCTCTGCTTTTACATATTGTTTTTGAGAGATTTTTAAGGATTGTATCTTCGGATAAAGTCTATCGACCTTCTCTGTGGGATCGACCCCTTCTTACCCTATCTACTTAGTTAGGATTTTGTGGGGAATTATTTTTATGATTGCTGACGACCGATCACTAGGGCACAGAATACAAGGGAAGACGCCTTGTCCAAGTTAGCCTCGTCGAACACTGCAGCTGCCAGAGGGACCGTGTTTATGAAGTTTATGGCTAAACCACGCTCGTCAGATCTATCACAAGTCATGGTTATCAGTGACGAGCCCTGCTGGAAGAATGAAATAGAGGAGTATCTGAGAGGCACCAGTGCGCCAGCCGACCCCAAAACGATGGTCAACAGGCAAAGACGCTCGTCGAAATACATCCTAATCGACGACGTGCTCTATAAGAAATCCTACACTATGCCACTCCTAAGGTGCCTCACCCCCATCGATGCCCAGGAAATACTGAAGGACATCCACCAGGGAGACTGCGGAAACCACACGGGCAACCGATCGATTGCCCAGAAGACAATGAAACAGGGTTACTACTGGCCTACTATGAGGAATGATTCAGCCGACCTGGTCAGAAGGTGCGATAGGTTTCAGAAGTTTGCCAAAATCCCTAGGGCCCCTGTAGAGGAGTTAAACATCATAGCAGCCCCCTAGCCTTTTGCAATGTGGGGCTTAGATTTGATCGGACCCTTTCCACTAGCACCCGGCAGAAGGAAATTTGCGATCGTTGCCTGCGACTACTTCACCAAATGGGTAGGAGCGAAACCCCTCGCCAGCAGCACCAGGTTCGCTGTGGAGAAATTCCTGTGGCAGAACATACTTTGCAGGTTCGGTGTGCCGTACGTCATAGTCTCTGACAACGGGCTACAGCTCCAAGCGAAACACATACAAGACTTCTGCAGGAAAAACAGGATGACACTAGTGGCAAGCTCAGTCGGCCACCCTCAGACGAACGGGCAAGTGGAGGCAATCAACGGAAAGATCCTAGCGGCCCTAAAAAGGAAGCTTGATGATGCTAAGGGAAAGTGGGCAGAAATTCTTCTGAGCGTTCTATGGGGTATCCGAACGACCAGCCACACGGGCACCGGAGAAACGCCTTATAACCTGGCGTTCAGCACAGAAGCAGTTATACCAGCTGAGACGACCGTGAACACCTTCAGAACCTCCCACTTCTCCCCGAAGAAAAATGAAAATGAGCTAAGGACCAACTTGGACCTGCTCGAAGAGGTCAGACTGACAGCACAGCTCCGACAAGCCAACAGATCGATGCAGGTTAGCCGCCACTACAACAAGAGGGTTCGTCAAACACAGTTCCAGATGGGCGACCTAGTGCTTCGCTATTGTGAGCCAGCATGCCAGCGTGCCAGCGGACCAGAGAAGAAAACTCTCCCCAAATTGGGAACACCCATATCAAGTTAACCAAGTGTTGGGATGAGGAGCGTACAAGCTGAAGGATCTGAAAGGCAAATCAGTCCCTCGAACATGGAACGCGATTCACCTGAAGAAGTATTATCAATAGAAACTCTAACGAACAACAATGTAAACAACACTCGCATTATTATCAATGAAAGCACCATATCTGTTTTTCACAAATATCAGAGCATCAGTGAGGCAGAGCGTCCACGCAGACGCCACTCACTCAACGGCTAAGTGCCTAGATTGGCACCCCCGTTCATTCATCAGTGAGGCATAGCATCCACGCAAACGCCACTCACTCAACGACTGAGTGCCTAGATTGGCACCCCCGTTCATTCACCAGTGAGGCAGAGTGTCCACACAAACGCCACTCACTCAACAGCTGAATGCCTAGATTGGCACCCCCGTTCAACCACCAGTGAGGCAGAGCGTCCACGCAGACGCCACTCACTCGACGGCTGAGTGCCTAGATTGGCACCCTTGTTAATCTCCCTGCGAATTAGAACACTCAAGCAAACACCAATCACACGAAGCGTAATAAGATTAGTTAAACACAGCCCATGAACGTCAAGCCTAGGGCAATTTATTAATCCATCACACAGAAAAAAGGAAACAAACAAATAAAAAATATTACACAACCAAGTTTGTTTAAAGTCCCGCAGGAGAAACGCCACACATGGCGCTTAAAAAAAATATTAGCAAATATTGTCTTAAAGCATTAAAGCAGAAGCCACAATCGGCATAGATGGACTGAAGGCGCTTTCACATCTCTCTTCTCCTCTTGCTTGCACCACCCCTAGAATGACGGTCGGCATCCCTGACTGCTACACGATCAGGGAGAGGCAGATGGTCTTCTGCATCACCCTCTTCATCAGCAGCAGCGACATCCTGAGCCACTTGTCTAGGGCCACCGAACTCAGGCAGCACCAAAGGAAGAACCGGCTCAGGAGGTGGATAGTCATCGGGGACCTCCTCGTCGTCGAACGTGATGCCGTCAAAGTTGGAGAAGCCTTTGTACTTGCTAATCACGAAACAAGCAGAGTCCCGAGCCTTGAATTTCTCGTAGGCCATACTGGCGTAACGTCCAGCATTCTGATGCTCCAGCTCAGCGATCTTGATCTGGGTAATACGAGCGTCAGATAGAGTAAAAAATAAAAGGAAAGAAAGAAGTTAGCCGAGCAGTGTACCTTCAACTTTTTCTCCTCTGCAGCGCCGACTTATGATCGTCCCTCTCCCGACGAAGAGTCCTGTCGATCTCCCTGTTCTTGCTCTTGGCATCTTTCATCTTCTGCTCCAGCTCGGTTATGGTTCGACGAGGATCATCCCTCTCCCTTGTGATTGTCTGGATCTGGCCTGGATTGTTGTCGGGCATGCGATCATCAATGAGACGAGCAACTATCGGTGCCACGGAGCGTAAGTTCTCCTCGTAAGCAGCAAAATTGGCCCGAGCGACAAACAGATTCCGTAGGACGAGCGTAATGTGAGATGGACACACATCGAAGAAAAATCGATGACAATCATGACTGAAGGACAATATGTTACCTGGATGGCTATAGCAAGTTGAAAAGCAGCTCTTTCCATGGGATCCAGATCCCTAACAGAGGCTTAGTCCGCTACATTGGCGAACAACAGCCCGTGAGCAAAAACGTTAGCCATCATATCCAGGAAGGCATGACTGGACCCACCGTTGTCGTTAAACATCCACTCGCCGAACCCACCATCGGAGAAGATCCCAGCGATAAACAAAGTGGGAGCACCAGCAGGCATCGAGGATTGCCCCAGTCAAGAGCCCTCGGGGATGATGATGGCTGAAGGGACTCGGGGAGCAGCAACAGTCGAACGAGGTGGAAGATGGGGGCTACCAGTGGGTGCCGCAGAACCACGAGAAGGACGAACAGGCGTTCCACCTGAGGAAGAAAGCCTTTATCTCTGCTCCGCGACCTTCCGTTGGGCTTCCGCCAGCTTTTGAGGATTCATCGCGTCTGAAGGACTAGGACCTGCACGAATAGACGATCGTCAGCTACATTCAATTAAATCCGACCAAGTATACTATTAGTTAAGTAAGTTAGACACCATCGGACGAGTCTGAGGTTGAGGAGGACTGATCGGCTTGGTGTTGAAGACGAGCCATTTCAAGAGCCCGCAGAGTCATCAGATCTATACCTGCACCACGACGCACGATAGCCTGAGCAACCTGATCTGTCCATTTAGTCCCAGTCCAAATGTATGGATCGTACTCTACAACATCGAAGGGCCTGTTCGGATCAGGAGGTGGGATGTAGGTGGAAGAAGGAACACCCCTCGCATTCACAATGATTGGCCGCTCCACCTCTGCTCCATTCTCTTCGCTCCTCTCATACACTGCCAATGGGGAGCACTCATCTATCATGACGTCCGTAGGTCTCAATGATCGTACCCTATACGGACGGGGACTCACACCAGCCAGCACCAAACGCGAAGCTTGAACCACCTCCCTTCAATCATGGTGATGGTTGTCAAAATATTCCATCTGAATCTCATCCTCGGGAGTCAGGATGAATGGCTGCGCATTCATAACACTTGTCTTCACCTTACGCCACCTCATCAGAACAGGCCATGATCGAGCTAAAAACAACCCTATTTTTATGGCTATTTTATTATGTTTTTGGATCAATTTATACTTAAATATATGTTATTTTGTTAATATTTGTGTTTTGAGTCTTTATGAGATGTGAAATTGATAATTTGATAATTTTCACTACTTTTGGAGCTATTTTGATGAATTTTTACACAGATATGAGCAAAGTAATTTTGAGTATAGATTTAGAGATTCGAAGTTCGTGTTTGAAGACTTATTGAAGACAATTTGAAGATTTGAAGACCATTGAAGAATTATTTTCAAGAGCAAGAATTGAAGAATGGAGCTTTAATTGCGAAGGATTGAAGACAAGTCATGAAGAAGCCTAGAAGCTAAGGAATTTTGGATATTTAATATGGGAAAATACTCAGCCCATATAAATTATTAATTGGAATTAAAATCCCAATCAATGACTCCTATATTCAAGGAAATATCCAAAATCTCGTAGATTCCCGATTCTAGTCCTAACAGGATTAGGATTCAGCGCAGTCTTGGTAGAAAAATCATAACTTTCTGCTCAGACCTCCGTTTTAGGCCCGGGAGTAGGCGTTGGAAAGCTAACTCCGAGATCTACAACTTTCCTTTGAAGTCCAAGACCCAGTTCTGCCATCGTGAAGCCCAAAAACGACATCGAAGTCCCTGCACGAATTCAGCAAAATTTCAGGATCTTATTTTGACTTGGATTCTACTCTAGGAAGATTTTTAATCTAACTTAGACTCTAAGTTAGACTCAAAACCGACTTAGACCCCTTTCCAAGTTAGGATTGGATTTTCTAGGATTAGTTCCACTATAAATAGCCACCTTAGATCTAGGTTTTTGATGTATGTAGATCTAGAGATTTTATTTTAAAGAATTGTTGAAGACTTGGAGGAGTTTGCCCTAGGAGCCGCCGCCCCCCTCTTCTTCCCATCCATAAATAAGTTTTCTTCTTATTCTTTGGATGCTCACTCAATTTATGAGTGAGTAATCCTTTTCTTTTCTCCAATGTAGAATTTAATTGATCTCTTGACTTATATCATGGTGTGATTTTGTGCTTTTATATGAAAATTAATAGGGTATATCTTAATATCTCTGCATGAATTCTATGTTGCTTGTTTTGATAGATTGAAGCATGCACTTTCTTGATAAATTAAGTAGCATTAGCTAAATTAAAATCTTGAAGGATCTTCGGATTTAATTGTTTGGTAGCAATTGGAAGCGAAGGATCTTCCTTCCAAGGGATTTAAGAATCTTTGACCAATTTTTAATTGCCCATTGTGCTTGTAAATTACTAGATCTTAATGCTTTATTCTTGAGTAATTATCACACTGGATCAAGAGGTAATTATTTAAAGAATAAAAGGGATAATTCACACTGGATCAAGAGTTTTATCTAATTAAGGTAATTTAGGATTAAATTCCAAGCAAGCTATCCATTGTTTTCATAATCTTTATATATCAATGATCCATGTTATTGTTGTCAAGAGGGATATTAATTCTATGTTGGAGGGTTCTCTTAATTATTTTCTCAATTTATTTTGTGCTTTTAATTAATTGTTATCTTTAATTTTCTTGATTGCTTTCTTAGATAGTTTTAATTATTAGTTTGATTTGATTTAATTCTATTTTCAAAATCTTCTTTATTTTATTTATTTGTTTTAAGAAAAAGAATAATAACCTTTCTCTCTGTGGGATCGACCCCTACTTGCCCTAGCTATCTTTAGTTAGTAATTGTTGGGATTTTTATTTTTATGATTTGCTGACGACCGATCATATATTTTGGCGCCGTTGCCGGGGAGATTGTTTATTATTTTCTTTTTCTTTTCTTTTTCTATATTCGTTTTGCACTTGATCATCTCTGTTTTGTAGGACAAAATCCAATGGCGCAACAACGTTCGTTACGAGAGCTAAATTTCAACTGTGAATTGCCACCACTCTGCATTGACTATCCATCCATGGACACGTCATACAAGCTGAATTATGGAGTGATCCGCATGCTGCCAACCTTTCAAGGAGAATCTCATGAAAACCCTCATGAGCACTTACAAAATTTCTTTATATGGTGCTCTGCGACCTCTGGGATGCCTGAAGAACAAGCAAGACTTCGAACTTTTCCTTTAACATTGGAAGGAAAAGCAAGAAGTTGGTTCCTAACTTTGCCATCAAAATCCATAACTTCTTGGAAGGAGATGGAGACTGTGTTCCTGAACAACTACTTTCCAGAAGCCAAGTGAGCTGACGTACGGAGGAGAATCACAACCTGCCAACAACAACCTGAAGAGAAGTGGCACCAATACTGGGAGAGATACAACCAAATCTACGCAAGTTGCCCTTACCACAACCTAAGTGAAGCATTGCTGATTCAGAACTTCTACGATGGGCTTCTCTATGAAAATCGCACCTATGTTGATGCTGCTAGTGGAGGAAGCCTAACACTCAAAACCCCTAAAGAAGCAAGGAAGCTGCTCAACACAATGGCTAAAAACATATACCAGTTCAATACCACTAAGGAAAACATGTCAACCACGCCATCAAAGCACGAGAACGAACGATTGAACAACCTAGAAGCAACTGTGACTTCGATAGCTGCTCAACAAGGAGATTTGGTGAAGATGGTTACAAACCTAATGACTATGCTTTCACCGAAGACTATGCAACCACCTTCATGTATACCTCAAGTATGTATGAATGAGCGCATAAATGGGTTGAACAATGCCCAAGGATATGTAGTCAATTCAATCGAAGGAACTCAACAGCGGTATGAACAAAAGATGAACTTACCAGATGTTCCGCTTCCACCTTCCATATCGCCACCTCCAGCACTTGCTTTCTCTGCTGCACCACCACCTGATGCCGTGGCCAACGTTCAATCGCCAAGAAGAAAGGGGCTTTCGACCAAAAACAAGAAGAGTCAGCGCACTTCACCAGCAACCGCTGCTCAAATTCAAGCCGAAGAAGAATGGATGGAAGAGATGCAAGAGAAGTATGATCCAATACCGTTCCCTCATAGGTTTGCAATGCAACTCAATTCACTACGGGGTATAGAGGTAAATATTCCATTGCTTGATAAAGTTGTCCGAAAACCCAGGTACGCAAATTTTCTCAAAGAATTATGCATGACTAAAAGTAAGTTTTCTGAAAAATATGCTTACATGAATGAGAATGTATCTGCTACATTTCAGAGAAAATTGCATCATAAATGCCATGATATAGGATCTTTTTCTATTCCTTGTAAGATAGGAAAGAATCAGATAGAAAAGGCCATGTGTGAATTTGGATCTCCAATTAATATCATGCCTTATTCTGTCTATTCACAATTGAAAATTGAGCCTGTGACTAATACTGATCTGACTATACAATTTGCTGATATAACT
Source organism: Corchorus olitorius (assembly GCA_001974825.2). Classification (NCBI taxonomy): domain Eukaryota; kingdom Viridiplantae; phylum Streptophyta; class Magnoliopsida; order Malvales; family Malvaceae; genus Corchorus; species Corchorus olitorius. The sequence goes on along the minus strand of AWUE01017921.1, from coordinate 136,875 downwards.
AACATTAAACCTGATGGTTTAGTTGAAAATGTTTTAGTGCAAATTGGAGATTTCGTTTTTCCTGTAGATTTCTATGCCCTGAAGATGAATGAAGATGACCTTCATCTACCTCATTTGTCGTTGCTGCTAGGAAGACCTTTTCTTGCCACAGCCAGAACAAAATACGAAGTCCACGATGGAAAACTCAGCATGAAATTTTATGGGAAACTCATTGAATTCAATATTTATGAAGCCATGAAATCTCCTGCTGAGATTCATTCTATCTGTGCCATTGATGCCATTGAAGTTTGTTCTGAACAAGTTCAATCACTTCACCATGAAGAAGAACTTGAATTGGTACTTATAAGGAGCCTAGATGATGAAGAAATCGAGGAAGCAGAAGTCTTGATGCCAGAAGAGGTAGCCAAAAGCGCAAGGGAATATCATGAGGCATCGATCAAAGCGACATTTTCATGGGAGGAACCCGTCCATCCTGAACCATGTAAAGTTGAAGGTGAATTTCATGATGTTGCCGACATTCCAATTGTGAAGGAAGTTGAAGGAGTGTCAAGTGAAACAAGGGATGGTTTGGAACCATATGAACTTGATTCGACAAACTTCTCTCAATTTTTCTTCAATGACGATGGTATTCCTAGCATGGCTGGCGCCCCTACTCCACCAATGGAAGTCCCCAAGATTGAGGAAGAAGATATCAAGATGGACATACCTCCACCTTCTCCTCCAAGACTTGTCAAAGCCAAAGAAGAGCCACCAGATAATGAGCAACTCGAACATCTCGAGCCAAAAGACACAATCGTGTTGAATTCTGTTGACAACCAGCTTTTGGAACATGAAGATCAAGATTTCTTGGGAATCAACAAACTTCTTGAGTCCGAATGCTTTGAAGATATCAAACACGCGGAAAGGATATCTATGGATCAATTCTTTCTGGAGGACAAGAAGATTTGCCAAGACGAGCACACTTTTCAAAGGCACGAAGATAGTAATGCCAATCAAGAATGCCGAAAGTACCCATTGCATCAACCAATCACGGCAGCAAAGATGGCATTGTCATTCGTAGCTATTCATGGAGTCGCCCTCAACAAAATTGGTGATTTCTTTCCTTATCTCTTCTTTTATCTTTCATATTTTTGTGCTCATATTCTTCCAATCTCATCATATTTGCTTTATACTTTGAAGTGGTATGATCCACCATAACAAAGGGAGAGGAGGAAAAGGAGTCGAGCTAATGACTTTAAACAAGCGCTTGTTGGGAGGCAACCCAATTTTATTTCTTTGCATATTTATTTTAATTTTGATTTTATTATTATTTTTAATTTTTACACTAATTTTTTTCTTTGAGTTTTTGCTTGATAGGAATTTATGAATTTTTCAATGAAGAAAAATTCAAGGATGGAGTATGGATTAAATATGGCCATGTTGCACCAAAGGAAGGCCGTGGCTCATGCTAAGCATGCCTCTAGCAACACCCCAGGCGACTCGGCAAAGCAGCTATGTTGTTGCTTCGCAAGGCACCTTGTTGCTGCGCAACAAGGCTGCTACAGCAGCCTGTTGCTGCCGCGACAGGGGAGCCTTCCTCAAGCAGTGCAAGGCTGCTCCGCGAGGACCTGGTACAACTGCATAATGGGCAACAAACAAAGCAGCCTGTTGCTACCGCAACAGATCGCCCCAAGCAGCAGCGAGACAAGGCTGCTCTATTGCCGCCACAGCGCACCAGGCACCAGGCAACAACAGCACACCAGGCCGCACCAACAGGCCTGATGGCAGCGCCCCAGCAGCCCTCCGGGTGGATTCCAAGTAAGACACATGCTTCCTCCCTTCTCGTTCCTTGCACCATATAATCCTATTCTAAATGGGATTATATTTCCCAATTGCATTAGAAGATGAATGACCTACTCCTACAAGGTAATGAATTCCTAGTCCAGGTATGTTTCTAACTTTTTACTCTAACTAAAACCTTTTAAGAATAGGATTCGATCACTATATAAAGTAATCAAGAAAAGGAGAATGAGGAAGAGCTTCACCCTTTCCTTGTTCGGTGCAATCAAATTAGTGATCAACTTACTAGCTTAAGAGATGATTTTAATAACATAATTGGGAATTTGGATGACTTCTTCAATTTATTGGAGAAGGCTATTCATAAACCAATTTAGGTTTAGTTTTAAGTTTTTAGATTTAAGATTTATTTTTATGCATCTTAGGATTAGTTATTTATGCTTTAATTTTCAATTTACTTTATCTCATATCTTTAATTTTCAAGTTTCATTAATAAACTATCTAGTTTTATTTTCCTATCACTTTAATTTTATATTGTCTTTTATGATTGAGTAATTTTCTTCATCAAGGCCACCCAGGTATGTTTTCTTGAACCCTAACTCTTTATTTTTGGTAAGATGATATTGCATGAATTGTTTGTTTGATTGCTTTTACATTGAGGACAATGTGAATTTTAAGTGTGGGGGGGTGAATACTTGATAGGGTTTTTACTTGAATAATTGAGTCATATGATAGTTTTTGTTTGCATGAGAACCTAGGGTAGAATTTGATTGTTATTGGATTGATCTTATTTCCCCAATTTTTGATAAAATTTTAATTAATTGAAGATAAAATATGGATTTTTGAAGATAAAATTTCGAATTTTCATGCATATTTTAATTAATTGATTTGATTATGATTGATGAATGCTTAGAATTTTAATAATGTTTGATTTATTGATTGAGTTATAGCATGTTGTTTGATTTCTTAGAATTAGGTATAATTGAAGTCTGTGATATGATCTTATTTATTAATTGCTTCTATGATTATCTATTTCTAGAACTTATGTTCAATCTTGATTGAAATTATGATTGAGAAAGTATGTCATGGATATATATCAAGAATAAGTGTGGGGGACTATCTTATAAAAAGGGTAATTAAAAAATTTTCATAAAAAGAAGTGTTTTTCATGAAGATGAGAAGAGGTATTTCTGTAAATAAAAAAATAAATAAATCCATTGTTGTCACTCTTTTCTTAAACAAAAGGAGTTAGTAACCCTTGGAAAGAGGATAAGAGGCATGGAATTACAGAAATATTGTCCCTCTGAAAAATTAAAGAAGGAGTCCTTCTAGAGTGCTAGTAGCCTCAAAAATGGGAGTTAGTAACCCCAAATCATGAACACTTCGAGGTTAGTAACCTCAATTTTCTAAAAACAATTACCCTTGAAAATCTATTATAACCCACAATAACCCTTGATTTATATTCATGACATTGCAATCTTTTGAGTAATGAAGAAAGAGAGGAAAACATGAGCTTATAGAAAGAAGTAGTTATAGAAAGTGAAGAATGGTAAGTTATTAAAACTACTTTGATTATGGCTACTTAAGAATGATGATGCTTGTTGTTTCTTGATCTTTGGATTGAGTATTATTATTATTCTTTGTTATTTTGATTTCATGATTGAATTGATTCTTTGATGTATGTATGAATTCAAATTGATTTCTTGAAAAATTGGTTTTTGATTAACTTACACATTGATTTGCTAAGGGACTAGCAAAGTTCAAGTGTGGGGGAAAATATGATCGAGCTAAAAACAACCCTATTTTTATGGCTATTTTATTATGTTTTTGGATCAATTTATGCTTAAATATATATTATTTTGTTAATATTTGTGTTTTGAGTCTTTATGAAATGTGAAATTGATAATTTGATAATTTTCACTACTTTTGGAGCTATTTTGATGACTTTTTACACAGATATGAGCAAAGTAATTTTGAGTATAGGTTTGGAGATTCGAAGTTCGTGTTTGAAGACTTAATGAAGACAATTTGAAGATTTGAAAACCATTGAAGAATTATTTTCAAGAGCAAGAATTGAAGAATGGAGCTTTAATTGCGAAGGATTGAAGACAAGCCATGAAGAAGCCTGGAAGCTAAGGAATTTTGGATATTTAATATGGGAAAATACTCAGCCCATATAAATTATTAATTGGAATTAAAATCTCAATTAATGACTCTTATATTCAAGGAAATATCCAAAATCTCGTAGATTCCCGATTCTAGTCCTAACAGGATTAGAATTCAGCGCAGTCTCGGTAGAAAAATCATAACTTTCTGCTCAGACCTCCGTTTTAGGCCCGTGAGTAAGCGTTGGAAAGGTAACTCTGAGATACACAACTTTCCTTAGAAGTCCAAGACCCAGTTCTGCCATCTTCAAGCCGAAAAACGACATTGAAGTCCCTGCACGAATTCAGCAAAATTTCAGGATCTTATTTTGACTTGGATTCTACTCTAGGAAGATTTTTAATCTAACTTAGACTCTAAGTTAGACTCAAAACCGACTTAGACCCCTTTCCAAGTTAGGATTGGATTTTGTAGGATTATTTCCACTATAAATAGCCACCTTAGGTCTAGGTTTTTGATGTATATAGATCTAGAGATTTTATTTTGAAGAATTGTTGAAGATTTGGAGGAGTTTGCCCTAGGAGCCGTCGCCCCCCTCTTCTTCCCATCCATAGATAAGTTTTCTTCTTATTCTTTGGATGCTCACTCAATTTATGAGTGAGTAATCCTTTTCTTTTCTCCAATGTAGAATTTAATTGATCTCTTGACTTATATCATGGTGAGATTTTGTGCTTTTATATGAAAATTAATAGGGTATTTCTTAATATCTCTGCATGAATTCTAAGTTGCTTGTTTTGATAGATTGAAGCATGCACTTTCTTGATAAATTAAGTAGCATTAGCTAAATTAAAATCTTGAAGGATCTTCGGATTTAATTGATTGGTAGCAATTGGAAGCGAAGGATCTTCCTTCCAAGGGATTTAAGAATCTTTGACCAATTTTTAATTGCCCATTGTGCATGTAAATTACTAGATCTTAATGCTTTATTCTTGAGTAATTATCACACTGGATCAAGAGGTAATTATTTAAAGAATAAAAGGGATAATTCACACTGGATCAAGAGTTTTATCTAATTAAGGTAATTTAGGATTAAATTCCAAGCAAGCTATCCATTGTTTTTATAATCTTTATATATCAATGATCCATGTTATTGTTGTCAAGAGGGATATTAATTCTATGTTGGAGGGTTCTCTTAATTATTTTCTCAATTTATTTTGTGCTTTTAATTAATTGTTATCTTTAATTTTCTTGATTGCTTTCTTAGATAGTTTTAATTATTAGTTTGATTTGATTTAATTCTATTTTCAAAATCTTATTTATTTTATTTCTTTGTTTTAAGAAAAAGAATAATAACCTTTCTCTCTGTGGGATCGACCCCTACTTGCCCTAGCTATCTTTAGTTAGTAATTGTTGGGATTTTTATTTTTATGATTTGCTGACGACCGATCAGGCCACCTCTGACCTTCAGGGCGCTGGACACCAAAGAATTGTTTCTTCCAATCGCGCCAACTAGACTAACCCGGGACGAACGATCCACGCCCAGTATGGCGCCTGTTGAAATCATACCACTCGCGTGAATGTGAGAGTGTAAAGCAATGGCGAAATAGATTCACGCTCGACTCCGAACCTCTGTATATACAGATGATGACGTACCCAACGATCAACTCCTATCCATTCGGCGTTATCTGAGAGGCACCCAAACCATATGGCTTCAAAATCTCCCAGTAGAAGGGATGACCTGGGAGCCTGAAGCCAGCCTCGAACATTGCCCTATACAGAAAAACCCTCCTCGAATTCCGGCGAATGTGAAATATCCTATCTTCCTCACGAGGAAAGAAGAACGTGAACCCAGATTCAGGCCCTAGGCCGAACCTACAGGCAGCAGATAGAGCTGCTTTCCGCGAAGCTATTGCTCTTGACCCCGACGGACCTCGCATATACATCGACGAATACTCTCCGGGAGTAGGAAAGTGTATTTTGGCGTCTGCGTTATACCTCACAAAATTATCTTCTTCATCGACGATCGCAGAGCTAGCCAGGCTGCCCGAAGCCACTCTCTCCTCATTCAAACCAGGCTCAACGTTCGTCGCAACGGATGACATCGCTTGTTCGAAAGCCCCACGCAGTGTGATGCCCGTCGCACTACCCTCGGCACCAGCAGTGCCCTCCAAAACAGGAACTCCCATAACCCCTGGCGCGAACTCCACCAACGGGGGATCGTTGACGTTCGAAAACACCTCCAACCTACTCACTGCCACAGAGGAACCCAGAGCCACAGCAGAAATCGGAGCAGGCAAAGTCAACGGACGGTGGAGATTCCCCCGCACAGGAACCAAGTCACCGCTCTTTATACTGACAGACCTAGACTCGGCACCCATAGAGCTATTTGAATCGTCACCCATAGTCGTGCCCTCCGACGACCACGATATGGATACCTCCTTAGACTCAGACATACTTACAGAAATACTTTAACCAAAAAACAAAACACTTAATCCAAAAAATCAAAACCCCCAGTTAACTCACCGAACTTAGACAGAAGTTCTGGAGGAAAAGGGACCTCTTCAATGTCGGTCGTCTCAGTCAACCCTGAACCACTCGACGACCCACTACCCAAGATATCGATCGGATGACCGGGGCCCCCAAGGTTAGCCATGACGAACGTGAAGGATAGTCATAGAAGGCTGCCAAAGTGCAAGAAAAATAATCTGCAACGAAGTCGAACGAATTCCTGCACAAATGGAGAAGGTGAACAGGAAGAACAAACAGAAGAAGCATGCACACTATAAAACTCAAGCAATCCCACCGGAAACTTACCAAGTCTTCCACTGGATTTGAGGGGAGAAGAAAAGAAAGAAGTTAGACGAACGTCAAGTAATGAGCTTGGAAGTTTCTAGGAAAATGACAAATAGAAGGGACATGTACTATTTATAGGAAACGAAAGTACAACCTGGGGAGAGCAACAGACAGAAACCGAAACGAATCGTTAGTGACACATGGCGAGACATGGTTGGCCAAGCCATAAATGTAACCGTCTGATCGCCAATTTTGAAATTTGAATTTTGAAATTCAAAATTTAAAATTTCAAAAAAAAAGGAAAAAAAAACATCGACCAAGAATTTAATTCAAAAGATGACAAGAATTCCAAAGTTCTCCGGAACTGAAATAGCAACCCAAGAACCGGCAAATTACCACATGAACCAGCCGAAAGAAAGACGTGGACGAACGTTCCCTGACGACCGACCGAGCACAACCATATTACCATGACTTACACGTACATCCACAAGAATGCAGTAGTGCCTGGCCTGACACCACCCTAAATAGGCTCTAGTCGTTCGAGTGGGCACTGTATGACCCCCCTCACGCCTGGGGGGCAATTGTTAGTACCATCCGTACAAAACTTGTCTACTCGACTTGACGAACGTCAGCCTTACCAGCACCCGACGCGGTAACCCACAACCTGGATCCAACCCGGGTAAGATGCGCTCATCCGTACAATGTCTGTACCATATGCCATCTGGCACCCCAGTGCCTATATAAAGGGTAACCCCTCATTTATTGCATCTATTCCAAAAACTCTAGACTTTGAACTCTAAGAATCCTCTCCATAAACTTAAGGATTCGACACTGACTTGACCGTCGGAGTGCTAACGCGGGATTCCATCCCCGCACCCCGAGGATTTCTACCCTGTGCAGGTCGTCGAGCTCAAGGTCTCAAAGGCTCAGGACGATGGTCTTCGCTGACTGTCCTTGTTGAGTATTTTTCCCTCAACAAATTCCAATTAGAAAATTGAGATTTTAAGTTTAAAGACTTGATTTTTAAGTTGATTCAATTCAGTTCTAATTTAGTTCATACATATCCAATAACTCGTATTCCCATTTGTTTAAAGACTCAAACTTATTTCCATGTTTGCTTTGGTCCTTGATTTAGGGTTTTGCCTAATTCATGATAAAATTTGATTCTTATTTTGGAAGGTCCCTTCCTGGTTGGAAGGTCCTTATTTTCATTTCCAAAATGCCCCTTCCTGGTTGGAAGGTCCCTGTTTTCATTTCCAAAATGCCCTTTCCTGGTTGGAAGGTCCTTATTTTCTTTATTTCCAAAAATGCCCATTCGTATTTGGAAGGTCCTAATTTTCATTTCCAAAAATGCCCCTTCTTGGTTGGAAGGTCCTTATGTTCTTTATTTCCAAAAATGCCCCTTCCTGGTTGGAAGGTCCTTATTTTCATTTCCAAAAATGCCCCTTCCTGGTTTGAAGGTTGTTGTTTTCTTTATTATCAAAAATGCCCCTTCCTGGTTGGAAGGTCCCTATTTTCATTTCCAAAAATGCCCCTTCCTGATTGGAAGGTCCTTGTTTTCATTTCCAAAAATGCCCCTTCCTGGTTGGAAGGTCTTTGTTTTCTTTATTTCCAAAAATGCCCCTTCCTGGTTGGAAGGTCCTCGTCTTCTTTATTTCCAAAAATGCCCCTTCCCGGTTGAAAGGTCCCCGTCTTCTTCATTACCGAAAATGCCCCTTCCCGGTTGGAAGGTCCCAGTTTTCTTTACGTTTCCCAGTTTGCCCTCCCCGGTTGGGAGGTGTTGTCTTCTTTTCCCAGTTTGCCCTTCCTCATCCGGAGGTGTTGTTGCCTTTGTACAATTTGCCCTTCCTCATCGGAAGGTGTTGTCAGCATCCTCAGTTTGCCCTTCCCCACCGGAAGGTGTCGTCAATATCTAGTTTGCCCTTCCCCATAGGAAGGTGTTGTCAGCATCCTTAGTTTGCCCTTCCCCCCGGAAGGTGTTGTCAGCATTCACCAATTTGCCCTTCTCAATCGGAAGGTGTTGTTTAAGATTGCGAGTTGCCCTTCCTCATCGGGAGGTGTCGTTGAGTTTCCTAGTCTGCCCTTCCTCATTGGAAGGTGTTGTTGAGCTTATCACTTTGCCCTTCCTCATCAGAAGGTGTTGTCGAGTTTACCAGTTTGCCCATCCTCATCGGAAGGTTTTGTTTAAGTTCACCAGTTTGCCCTTCCTCATCGGAAGGTGTTGTTTACATTCCAAGTTTGCCCTTCCTCATCGGAAGGTGTTATTTATCATTCCCAAGTCTGCCTTTCCCCACTGAAAGGCGTTGTTCAACTTTTCCCAGTTTGCCCTTCCTCGTCGGAAGGTGTTGTTCCTATCCCTGTTATGTCCTCCCAGGTTTTTGTCATGTTTTCACATATAATAAAAGGTTTCAATTCACTCGAAATAGTGAAAATATCAAAAATTTAGGATTAAGGATTAAAAGCAACCTTTTTATTTCAGACCCACATTAGATCTAATTAGACTTAGAGGTACCGTCGTTTGACGGGCGTTCCGAGGGTGCTCATCCTTCCCCGAAAGTAATCGACTCCCGAACCTAGATTCAGGTGACAAGACTGGACTTATAGGTTTAGTGGGTCTCATGCCAAGCCTTGGACCTCATTAGACTGGTTAGGTTAATTAGGTGGCTAATCACACCTAGAAAAAAGATTAGTGGCGACTCCTCATCTTTACTCATTTCGGCAGGCTTCCCCGGACCCACCACGTTGCGACACTTAGTATCAGAGACCGAATGTCGATCATTCTGTGAGGAAGTCTCTCAGTCGAACTTGCTTTGCCATCGAAGACAAATTTCAGGTTTTCTTCCCAGAAACGAGATTTCCTGAACAAACAATCATGCTTAGGACTTCTCTTGAAACAAATTTCCGTATGATCCTCACCAATTTTTTTATTTCGGGTTCTTTTCGTTTTTTTAATTTTTTATTCCGATAATATGATGTGGCAGACGCCATGTCAGCAAATTTGACGGCGTTAGTGCCAAATAGGCCAAATTGATAGAACCCTAGACGGAATGTAACGATAAGGATCCAATTGCTCTGTTAACTCCACTTCAGGGACTTAATTGCTCATTTTTTCACTTAAAGGACCTATTTGCATATTCTCCATCACTTTAGGGACCAATTATGTACTTTTACAATACAAATTTATCTTTTATCGTAAAATTCAATAGGTAAGATTAGGATTAGGATGGGAAAGCAATATAATAGAAGGGGAAATGAAATGAGGTTTGAAGTGAAAAAGTCAAAAGGTTAGGCGAAAATAAGAGGGAGAAAAGCACGCAAGACATGTGAAGAAAGTATGGGCAAAACGGGGAATAAGAGGCCCAAAATCACTGCCCACTGCCACAGCACACTCTGATGGCGGATCTGGAAAATATCAAAATCATGGCTCTCAAATTTTCTCACTTAAACAATTCTCCATCTCACATGTGACCGCATTTTATTTCTTTCTGCCAATCTCTTATACCCAATCCTATTTCTCCATACAACAATTCTCTCCATTGCAACAAACTAATAAAAACTATCAACAACTTGTAGTTTGTTTATTTATGTTTGACCAGTGATTTATAATCAATTTCAAAATCATAAGGGAATGCACTTTATCATAAAGCTATATTGAATATGTTTTTAGTAATTTTGAATTTTCCAAAAAGGGAAACATTTGAAATATTACCACACTAAAACATTAAAATGTATTTGCGCAAAAAAAAACCCTTAAAATGTTGTAAATAAAATTATTATAGTATGAATTACTAAAAAGTTTCATATTAAATTTCCTTTAACTATTTATGATTTATGATTAACGAGTGTGTTAGTATGCGCTTATGTTGCAATTCTTTTTTCAGTTTGCATCTAAGTTTACATATGAAGAGGCCTACTGAATTCGTGCTTTAAAGATAAGTTTGTTACAACTCTAAAAAATATAAAAAATAAATAAATAAAAAAGTTAGTTAATTCAATACAAGTGAAAAGTATATTGAGAATTTTAGTAATTTTGATAAAGCGCAAAAATTATATATAATATATATTCTATTCAAATGAGGTCGATTGTTATGTCGTATGAATAAATATTTCTTAACAACGCTTTTTTCCACTCATAAAATTAAAACCTGAAATCGAAAATAATTATCGAAATCATTTGAACCAACTAAACAATTGAAAAGAAAAATGGTACAACAAACAAAAGTATGTGACCATAAAGGATAACAATCCTAGACCTATCCTAACTTTAAATGGATAAAACAAAACCTCTGAAATTCTCATCATACATCCATAAAATTTTTTAAAAAAATTTTTTTATGTTAGTCACAAAAATGAGAGTATTATATATATATACTAGACTTAGCCCTGCGCGCGCTACGCTGTGCGGAGGGAGGGCTAAAATTTTTGTTTTTAATATGTGATTTATTCAAATTATAGTTGAATAAGCCTGTTGTTAAGCATGGAGTTGCTTTAATCATAGCCAATATATTTGTAGTATATTTAAAAAGAGGAAAGTGATACAAACTGAAGTATTCTTGCAAAAGAATTTTCAATATCTTCCAATATTTTGTAAACTAAAAAAGAAAACAATAATTCCTTTTTCTATACAAAGTAGGAACTATTGACCCCGCAAAAAAACAATTCAGAACTATAAATAGAAAACTATGTTTGCTTCATGCGCAATGAAGTAAAAATTAGTATAGCAATGTTTGAGATTCTTTGAATATGCACAAATTGGATATCTAATAGTATAAATTTTTTTGCTACCCAAATTTACAACAAATTGCAAAAATGAAACCATAAACTAAAAGTGAATCCTAACTAATCCGGTAGGCATTTGCATTCTCAACCTCAGGTGCCACGGATGCAGCAGTAGATGAATCCTAAAAGTTTAGAAAGAATATGCACAACTACAGTTAATTGTGTAATCAATCATCATTTGTTGAAGGAGAAAGTATGTCAAGTGAAAGCAATATAATTATCTCTGATAAAAATAGCCTCTTTTATTTTACAAAAAGTTTTTTTTTTATATTTATCATTCGATTTTCTTTTTATTGAGGTTTCTATTAGTTGATTATATTTAGTATATTTTGACATTTCCAAAATCACAGTTAGCCAATGCTATGTGCAATCATTTTGTGATGCATTGTGTAAATTACATATGATCCTACAAATGCTCTGAACTAATTCAATTTTCCTACGACAACTATACATGCTCCTTGACTACAAAAAAATTGACTTTCCTTATCAGAAGCCAAATTCTTCCACATACCCGAGTCTATTAATTTAACAATTGCACTCAAGATTAAAAAATGACCGCAGCGTACTATGTTTTTTTAGATAATCAACATACATTTCAAAAAACAATTAATATTAGCTTTATTTTGATGAATTATATAGATATGGAGGAGTAGAATATTAGTTTTATTTTGATGAATTATCTAGAGATAAAGTAGAATTTAGGTAATGCACTTTTAGAATGAAAGAGAGGTCATGTTTTTGCTTTATATATGCGAATTATTTGTTTCCATGTATGAGTTTCTCCTAACTGATTAACTTACAGCCAATGCAATATCTTCTTACTAACCGACTTAAACAACTAAAAAAAATATAGCCCTAATAAGAAGATGACTACAGCGCAAGCGCAGGCCGCCCTGCTTGTTATTAATTAATATCAATAAAAGTAATATAAAAAGTATTTGAAGAGACAGATAACGATCCCACCCTTTACTTTTAAGATATTACTATACAAAAGAGTTTACACTAATATCGGGATGAGCTGGATCCAGTTTGGACTCTGATTATCGAACCTGAACATGGCTTGAGACTGAATCTCAACCTGATTTGAGACTGAATCCGAACCCAATCTCAGACCGAACCTGAAAATACTCAAACCCGCCAAGTCTAAGCTCGAAAAAACCCGAACCTGACTGAGCTCGAACCCGAAGCGATCCAATCGGGGCCAGACCCAACCCATCTAATTATCAGCTCTAAACTATTGAATGTTCATCTTACTATTTTTGGATATTCCAAATTAATGTTCACTTTCTTAAACTGGAAAACATTTTTCCCTTCTTACCCTCAACATAAACCCAACTTTTATATGTCTCTCAAATTTAAGGGCAAACAATCTAATATAACCCACAAATATGACTTTTCTTAAAACTTTGTGCTAAGCACAAAGTGAACATTCAAAATAAAACCTACTTACTTTACAATTTTTTTGTCCCACAACAAATTTTACCAAATCTTACTCTTTAACATGTCACCTAGTTTAGTCATGTTTTTGATAAAAACAAACTTTAAAAGATTTTTTTTTTAAAGAAAAGATTGTATTCATTTATGAAAATGGAATTACAAAGATAATACTCATAATTACAATTACAATAGATTGAGAAGAATGTTGCTCTCTTAAATCTAAATCTAGGTCTTGCTCTGTGATCAGATGAGTTGTCCGCTTGAACCTTCTTCATAAATCTTTCTCATGTCCATCACTCCATCGCTTTTACTTCTCGGTGAATCTCCCAAGAAAAAACTTTTAACAACAAAACAAAAGTGCCTGATTCGAGGATCACCTTCACTCACCCTTTGATCAGAAAGAAAAACCATTCCGACAAGTCAAACTGTTTTCAATCTATTGCAAACTAGATACTGGATAGATGCCAGACTCAAGAAAAACTACTACTGACTCAACACTAACTGACTTAAAAAAATTGACTCAAAAAACTGACTAAAATCCAATTGATCAATATATCTGGGGAGTTTATTCTAAATGAAAAGTAAATAAAGAATCAGGCTCCTCCTCCCCTTGACAAAAGAGTCAGGAGGAGGAAGAGGAAACGGAATTTTGAAAGAAGAGGCTGAGAACTTTAAAAGAGTTAATCTTAAACTTTATGACATTTATTATGGTACAATATTAGTGATGTTTAGTCTCACTTTAAATAGAAATAAGTTTTACATGGTTAGTCCTAAATTTGTATTATTCATTGTGATAAGGAATTGGCTATTATAATTGTGTAGTGTTCAATGAATTGCTTTCCACTATAAATTCAACCTTACAGCAATAAAGACGATTAAGAGTATTTCTTTCAAGTTTCAACTTAGAAGATAGAGAAAACAAAGTACATATTTGGTATAGTTTATTTTACGGTTTATCTATAGAAAAAACCCTCAAATTAAGCTCAACAAAAAATTCAAAAGTGCTTTTTAATTTTCAATTGATTTTGAACTAAATACAGAAGCTCCAAATTCAACCTTCCTTATATATACCAATAGATGAGTTCCACTAAAGATGCAAAAATCAAAAATCAAAAATCAAAATATGTGAGAAGTGAGAAGACGGATAATAAGTATCCTACACGAGAGAGGGAGAGTAATTGAGAAAGAGAAGAATATCTTAGAGAAAGATCCACCTCTCATTTTTTGGATTATTATATATTAATATACTATTAAATTAAATTAAATTAAGTGGGTACTATTACTATATTGTATATATCTGTTTTTGACACGTGGCCCATAGTTGGACTCTTCTTGTTTATTTCTTCAGCTACATATATATAATATATACTAGAACTTTCCGGCCGCGTTTCGTGTGCGGTTTATTTTATAAATTATTTTGAGAAAATTCAGTTAAGAAATGAAATTTTGTTGTGTAATGATAACAAAATAAAGGCAAGAGAGTAGAGAATTGAAGTATGGAGAGAGACAATAAAATATGGAGAAGAAGAAAATATGAAGAATGGGAGAAATTGTTCTTATTCATCTTATTCCATAACAATGTAAGTGGCATATTTATAGGCACATAGATACATCACCATAAATATAAGGGGATGAACTTAGTACATAGGTAGATGTCTATGAATGAACCAAGTTATCAATCTTATCCTTGCTTTAATTAGATTAATAGACATCCACAACATACATGTATATTCATAACAAATTTATAATTAATTTATAATTATTTGATAATTTATTTTATATAGAAAAGGGGATGAATGTTTTTTAATTTTTCCAAACTAAATGAATACAAATATAATAAACAAAATATTAGAAAATTAATTATTGACACTTGTCAAATAAACCAAATGCCATATGGTGCTCAATGAGAACCTTGCTCATAAAATTAATATTAGGTTTAATTTAATATATATATATGTATATATATATTGTTTATTTCTTCAACTACATATATATTATATATTAATATATTATTATATATATAATACTAATAATAATTTAATATAATAAACCAACAATGAACAACCTCTTTCCATTCCCAAGCCAAAGCCCCACTCAACTTGTGGCTCTCAATTTTCCTAATCTCTTTCCCCCTCTTTTTTTTTCTCTTTAAAAGCATAGAATTGGCGGTTGGTGGCCCCATTTAGGCGACTTTCACTCAATCACACTCTAATATTGCCTCCACGTGTTACTTTTCATCTGGACCGTCAATCACTAAATATATATACTTATTATTCCCTAGTCTCTCCCATTTAAAATAAGTGAAACATTAAAAATATCATTTTAATTTTACCATTTTAATTTTAAAAATATTTTATTTTTACCATTTTAATTTTAAAAAATTTGAGACTTTTTATTAAATCTAAACCCATTTCAATTATAATAAAAACTAATAAAAGTATTATTATCAAGTTTAAAACTAATCATTAATTATTCATCATTTTTTTAAAACTAATTAAGTTAAAAATTTATTTATTTAAAATTTAATTATTGTGATTAACCATTTTTCTATTTTTGGAGTGTGTATTGGTAGTTTAATGTATTGGAGTGTATAATAAGAATTTAAAGTTTTTAAAAATAAAAAGAAGAGTAACGTTTAATTATTTCCTTTGACTTATAAAGTTAGAGGAGTCAATTGGGTGGGTTGGACGGGTTTCAGATCATCTGAGTCTAGGTCAAATGAGTCAGGTAGTTTTCTCGAGTTATTGCTTAGCTGGGTTTGAATAAATAATAATTTAGAATGGTTAAAATTATAACAATGTGGATTTTATTGAATAAAATATAATTTTAGTTTATAATTTTCTCGGGTCATTCGGGTTTTGACTCATCTGGGTTCAGATCATTCGGGTATGCTGGGTCTAGGGCCACACGGGTTCGGGTTTTGGCCTCAGGTCACTCGGGTTTTGGATTTTTCAGATTTAAGACTCGGATCAATTGAGTCAGCCTTGTATTTTGTAATGTTTAATTCTTAAATTTATTATTTAATAAAAATAGGATAGGTCACGTGCAACGCATGTGGAAGTGAAGACTAGTTGTATAAAAAGTGGGTATAGAATTCCTAAGTAATAATTGTTCATAAAAGAGAGAATTTGCATGTCAAAACTACCCCTTTTTTTTTAGAAAAATCAATAACTTTCATTGATTAGAAACATCGGGATTACAAACGTCAGAAGGTAACCTTCCGCACCACACATGGTTAACATGTAAATCCGCTAACCTATGTGTCAAAACATTGGCCTCTCTATTTACATAACTTACAGTGCAATTATCAAATAAAGACACCAAATCCCGAAGCTCATGAATAAGTAAACCACCCTCCCAAAGCGAGGGTTTCACACTATTAATCGCATTAACAATAAGTAAACAATCACTCTCAAAAATGCAATTATCTAAATTTCTCTCTAACGCTAGTTCAAACCCCATCAACAGTGCATGAGTCTCAGCATAAAGAGGGCTAGATACAAAGTTAAGATGTCTTGTAGCGCTAGCGATAATATTTCCTCCACTATCACGCATCACAACTCCTAGGCCCGCTTCTTTCCTGGTAGATTGAAAAGAAGCATCCAAATTAATCTTTATCATGCCTTGGGGAGGAGGAATCCAAGTCATTATCCTTCGGGTTCTAGGTGTTGATGGAATCGGAGTAGCTGCCTCGATAAATTGTTGTTCTAGTCTGTTGGTCGAGTGAAAAATGGTATTGGCTGAAGCACACGTTGCCTCATGCAGGCACCTATTGCGATTCGCCCATATACTCCACAAAAACCATAGCACCTTGGTAATCTGGTCGACTCTGGATGCTTTCAACATAAATTCCTCCCAAAATTCTCCAGTCCTATCATCCCTCCATTCATTCACAAAAATATTCACCCAAGTGCAAGCCAGCTCCCATACAGATTCACTCAACAAACATTTAAAAAACAAATGCATATTGGAGCTTTCATAATCACCACAGACCTCGCAACTTGTACTTGCAGGCACTCCCCTCCATCGTAGTGCCATCTTCGACGGAAGAATTCCCCAATAACAGCGCCAGAAAAAAAATTTGATCTTAGGAGCTACTGGAGCTGCCCAGATCAACTTCCATACTGGCATTTCGCTTGTCCTAGGAATTCTTATTTTACCAAGAGTCTTTTGAGCCACCAAATAAGCTGACTTGACCGAAAAGGCCCCATCCGAGCTATTGTTCCAAATTAAGCAATTTGGTTGCGGATTGCTTGGGATGGGCATGCACAAAATTTTTTGAACATCCTCCAAATTGAAGAAAGCTTCCAATTGATCGACCTTCCAGAACCTATTTTCAAAGTCAATAAACTCTGCAACCTGCCTCGGATTCTGCACTGTATCATCATCTCTCGGCCGTGGCCGAAAACTTGGTGGATTGTCAATCCATTTGTCTTGCCAAATATCAATATTCCCAGCTCCAATACGCCAACGAGATCCCTCTTCAAGCACCTTGCGACCATCAATAAGGCTTCTCCAGAGGAAGGATGGGCATCTTCTCACTTGGGCTGTCATGAAATTACCCGAAGGAAAATATTTAAATTTGAGAACTCTGTAGCATAATGAACTAGGATTTTGAACTAATCTCCAACATTGCTTTGCCAACAAAGCCAAATTGAAAGATTCAAAATCCTTGAAACCCAGTCCCCCTTCGGCTTTGGAGATACACAGAGAATCCCAACTCTTCCAATGAATACGGCGTCTCGAACTTGTGCTCCCCCACCAATAATTGGCTACAACAGAATTCAATTCCTGGATAAAACCTTTTGGAAAGCGAAAAACACTCATCAGATATACTGGCACAGCCTGAGCAATAGCTTGAATCATAACAGCCTTCCCTGCTACTGATAACAATTTGTTCTGCCAAGCATTAACTCTATTCTGTAAACGCTCCTTGATATATCTAAGCTCCCTGTATCTCGATTTTCCAATCATGATGGGCAAACCCAAATATTTATCCCTTTGAAGAATTTTGGTAATCCCTAATCTATCCATAATCGCTTGTTTTACATCCTGTCTAGCGTTAGCACTGAATAAAATGGAAGATTTGTCAACATTGATCTGTTGTCCCGAAGCAATCTCAAATTCAGTCAAGAAAAATTTTTAAAAATAGTTTATAATTATTTCTAAAACCTTAATAGGGTATCAAAATTTAAAATTTACCCTTTAAAAAATTATAAAATTTCTAGTTGGGGCTAAATCTTATTAAAATTGTTTATATTTTTTTTCGCAAAACCCTAAGATAATGGGACTCAAAATTTAAGATTTACCCTTAAATAAAATTTTATTTGGGGTTAAACTTGGTGAAAAGTATTTAAATAATTTTTTAAAAAAACTTCTATAAAAGAAAAATAATTTTTCTAGGGGCATTATAGTCATAAACAAAAGTCAAATATGTCTCATCATTACACTTATCACATGCTTCAAAACTTTTTTCTTGGCTTTTGTGACTAAATGGTGCAAGGGTTCACCATTTAGCTTTTGCCTTATATTATTACTTGATAGTATCCTCGCGCATTTGCGTCGGGGTTTCGATTTATGATTGGAACTGAGTAATTTCAATTCCAAATAAAATTTTATTTTCTGTAATAACAATGAAATTAAATGGAAGGAAATATTATTGGAATTCTAATATTTATTCAAATAATTATATACTCGAAAAAGGAAATGAAGTTTTATATTGATTATAATTCAATGTTTTAAATATTATTTATAAATATTATTTGAAATTCTAAATAATAATAATAATAATAATAATAATAATAATAATAATAATAATAATAATATATTGGTTTTCTCCCAACTAATTAATTTTGGACAAATGTCAGCAACATAAGAGCCAAATACTGAGCATACAGCACTCTGCGGATAACTTTAATAGTAAGGTATAGATAATAATATCTTATTAATTTACTTTTTACTCCTTTATTTAGGGTGTGTTAACTTATCTACTAACATAAGTTTTTCTCAAAATTCTTTTTGGAGAAAGTTTCGAATTTGGAGTTTCTGACTTTTAGTTCAAAAACAACTGAAAACTGTTTTTAAAAATTTTTACCTATAAACAGTTAAATAAGCTAGGCAGGCACTTAGTTGTCTACTCCTTGTCAAAAACATCTTTATCGTTGACTATTATTAAAATATATATATATATATATGTAAAATTTTAATTTTAAAAAAATATGTATAATAAAGTTTGTATTTCAAGGTTTATGAGTATTGTTTTAAAATTTTATTTTATATAATTTAAGAAAAAATTGTCAAAAATTGAGTTATTTCACTGAGAATGGACAATTTAATAGGAACTGTGAAAATATTACTTATCAAATTTTGGTCGACAACTGTAATTTATTATTTTGAAATGAGATGGTAGATTCTTAAATTTTCAAATTAATCTAAACAAGACACAGGATGCTCACTACGTGAGTATACATAAAAATATAATAATTAAACTGTGATGGTTTGTGGTAGTTATTTTTTTTAATAGGTAGTTTCTTAAAATGATATAAATAAAATATAATTATTATATTATCCTCCAATGGGTAGTTTTTATTTTGTTTTGAATGTTTCAAAACTGAGTTTATCTCCGAGTCAACTCGTGAGACAAACTTAGGTTCTCGCATTATAATTAGTATAGATTCAAACACATTCTTAAAAACAAAAATACCAATAAACAAAAGTAATGCAACAATTCCCTGAAAAAATAATAGCAATGAAAAGTCATAAACAAGAAAAAGAAGTGCTCTTTTTTTTTAAAAAAAAATAATAATACAAGAAAACTATCGTAAAATGTCTAATTACAATAAGGTAGTGACAAAAAAAGGAAGATAGTGACAATCTCATAATAGCATAAAAGGACTATTTGTTTTTCTTTTAATAAGGGTAGGAAAAATAATTATTTAAGGAATTAAAGAATTTCAAACTCGAAACTCTCTCGAGTGAATATTGATTCCTAATTACTTTAGCTAGAAGCAAAATTTCACAGTGTCATAAATATCAATGTTATTATTTGTTTTTCTTAACAAATTTTATGTAAATATTATTTACTAAGCAAATTAGGGTTAGAATGAGTCATGTTGATTGGAGACAACATCAAACTTAAATTTTATGTATTCATTTCATAAGATTATTTGCTAAGCAAATTAGGGCTAGAATGAGTTATGTTGATTGGAGACAACATCAAACTTTGTCACTAGTTAGAATCTGGAACAAAGATGGTGTTGCAACGCTTCCTTCGTTTTGTTTTTATTTTAGAGGCTAAATAACAATGATCTATTTTCTTGTATCATTTTCTTATTTGTCTATGTATAGACATTGTAATTGGTTTCTATAGTATTAACTAGATTCTTGTCCGCGCGCTTCGCTGCGCTATCTTGAAAATTTTTCAGGTTTATTAGGGAGATAATTCGACAATGATGTCAGTATTACTGAAAATTATCAAGGCTTGATAAGTTAAGATCAACATATAACCGAACACAAAATAGTTTCATTACTTTTCAGCATGTTCACAAGAAAAGCTTTTATTCATGGAGAATTGAAAAGTGCAAATAATTTAGTACTTTGAACGTTTACCTGCCACTATTGCAGATGCAAAAACTATCAATTAAGTATCACATTACACGTTGGCTAAAGAAAAAGTATCACATCACACACACTGGAAAAGTTACATTTTAGAATATGACAATAATCACCTTAAAGCATACAAATACTCAAAATGAAGCATAGTCCTCCACTGGTTCCGCATGATCCTTCTCTTTCACACCTTCAGACTGCAAAGGAAATAAAGATATATCATAATAATCATATTCATGTACAAAGAACAAAAGATTCAACAAAGTTCTTCAACATAAGCTAATTTTGCAGGATCAAATTAGTACTTTCTTGCATTTGTTAATTAAAAACTTCACTGTAGCCTTTAGAAGACTCAGTGTGCATTGACTAAAAATGAAAAAAAAAAGCAATTTTTTACTTACCAAACCCAATAAACTGCAAACATATTTTTGAGCATTTCAAAGAAGAGAGCAAAGAAGAAACAAAGGTACCTTGCACTTGTCTTTCCCTTCTCTTGTAGGCTATAGAATAGAATTTCAGGAGCAAAAAATGCAGCAACTGAAAGAGTGGGGAAATGATTGAATGGGCAACGACAAATGGGACAATTGGACTCATGAAAATGATTCATTTTTATATGAAAAGTAAAGTCAGCTTACAGGTAAAAAATACACTTGAAAATGTAGTTCAACATGGTGCCTTCTTACCTAATAGAACATGCTTGTAAAGTAGGTCCATGTTATAGAATTGGATAAAAGAATGAATTTGAACTGCTAAATATGAATTACAATTTTTTTGTTGGTTAGTTGTGGTAAATGATTGGATAAAAAAGGCTATGAAATATATGCTAGATAATATATAACACATAAATCTTTACATGTCATATCTACTACTGATTTTTGACAATATTAATTTCCAAACTCTTTGTCAGTTAATTGTCACTGCAATATATGAAGACATCATAATAAAATCATGACAGGAAAAGTATTGCTAGATGCTGCACGGACAAGAAGGGGAAAATACATAGGCTTATCTTGAGCTTTCGTCATGAACCTACAAATATGAGAATAAGAGAAAATAAGACAGAATGTGAGATCTCAATAAATGAACCATAAAAAAACTATGATGGACAAACACATTTACCAATCAAATGAAGTCCAAAAATCTGTGTTGTTGGTTGTTCTTTTTTTTTTTTCTGGTTTTGGGGACCCATTTTTTCCAATATTAGCTTAAACCTTAGAGCCTAGAAATGGCTATTAAAAGAATTTCCATAGCAAAAGAAAAGAATCTAATTCCTTTCTAACTTGACACCATCAATGTTTGGTTCAAGACTTCACTAAACAGTCTCATATGCTTTGCAATAGTTGCAAACTACCAAATGCTGGACTCGTTCAACAAACTGTCTCTGCTTGGAAGGCAGAGTTAAAAAATTTAAAGCAAACCTTGAAATAAAATTTATTAAAGCAACGGAAACCATGAGGGGTTGAGAGACATTCTTATTATTGCTTAATGACTATTATCAACAGAGTGAATGAATGGCAATTATTTCCTTTAGCTTGCTTGTGGCATCTCAAATGGAGGGGTTGAAGTTTGTAAACATGTACTCATTTCTCAATGGAGGTGCCGATTGAGCCATTCTTGCCATAATGAATTGCAGCTCAGATTTGAGGGATTTGAGCAAATCACTTGCAACTTGGATATCCCATAGATACACATTCCAACCTGTTGAATCATAAGTCTGAATTAAGTGAGCAAACATTGGTTGGTTTAAGGGAAAATAATCTATATGAATATTTGAGAAATTCATAGATACTCATCAGCCAATTTAGAATTTCCTAACATTGTAACGTAGCCTCCAACATTGATTCTACCATCACCACTCTTTTCTTCAAATCAGCAAGTGAACTTATGCCTTTTTCACACTATTCCTACACTAAAACAGAAGTTACAACCATTTACAATTAGACTGCCAAAGGAATAATATATATAAACTTAAAAAACAGGGAGACAAAGACCACAATGAAGGATAAAGTTATCATTAAAGACTGCAATGAACATATATATGAAGCTAAAATCAATAATCCAGATTGAAAAAATAAACAAAGCTATGAAGCTAGATCAGTGATAATTATCTGGAGGGAAGCATGATGAATTATCGGCAACCTTGATATCAAGCCAAAGCGAAATGCATACAGAGCATTTTTTCCTCCTTCTAACAAATAGTTAAATAACCTTATAATTAGACCATAATCTGAATTCAACAAATAAGTTTCATCCAGGCACAAAATTTAACTTTCCCTCTTATCTAATCACCATAGCAGGAATTATCCACTTTGAAGTATATGGGTCACTAAAAAGTGCTGACTTGCAACAAAAAAAAGAATGAAATATCTATGTAGCCCAATAGATTTCAATTGGTATGCAATACAACAATGATACCAATAACAAATTTAAGTCAAGTAAACGAAGCATATAACAATCAATTTTCAACAGATAAGTGCACAACATTTAAGTAAAAAACCCTATACCTGTGAGAATTGGGTCTCGATCTGTCTCTTTCTAATCTCAGTAGCTAATCAGAAAGCAAAGCAGGCATAAGGTCAACCGTCCCTAGCAAGGGAAACTGAAAAAAGCATCAATCGACAGAATGGAAAACAACAGTATAAACGAAAGTGACAAAGTAGAAATCAAGCACCTTTCTTGCTGAACTTCTCGAGGGACTTCCTTCCATTGACATGAAGATTGAAGATGTAGGGGAAAATGGGGCAAATTACTAACAAAAAATGAATAAGAAGAGAAAAGAAATCACAAAATAAAATAGGGATGAAACAATTCTATTACAAACCTGCCAAACTTGACCATCTTCTCTCTTTTAGTCGGTCTCTGTCCCCTTGAATTATTGCAAATAAAAAAATAAATACCCATGAGTTTAAGAGCACATGAACCTAATTGAAAATGAGGGTGATTGATTTGGATCTCACCTGATACCCACTGGTCTAAGAGGACACCAACCGTTAATGATTTGAAAAGAGAACAACATGATACCCACTGCTTTCCCTTCTCTCTCGCCAAACTTCCTTGATTCTTTTTCTCCCTTGGCCGTGTTCTTTGACGAGTCATCTCCTCTCTCTTCTTCCTCCTGGTTACATCCCTGTTTCCTTCTTCCTTCTTTTTCTCATCTCTGTCCACTCTTTTTTTCTTCTTCCCCCTGCTTTCCCCTTTTCTTCTCTACATGACACGGCACCCTTTCTCCCTTCTTATCTGTTTCTTCTCTTTCTAGCTCCAAAAGCTTCTCCGATTCGTATTTATTTAATAGACTTGAAATGACCATCAAGTCCAATTCAACAATACTCAATTCGATAAGATTCAATCTTTTGATTGGTTTTTCTGCATTTTCACTTTCTCTTATTTTTGTTTCGTATAATAATAAAAATTCCTCCTTTTCTTTTCTATAAAAATACTACATATATTTATTCATTTTAAAGCTCTATCTTTGAATGTCAAAAAAAAAAAGCTCTATTCCATTAAATATGTAAATTATATTTATTTTTAATTTAATTTGTGGTTAAACTTTGTAGACTTATGCATGATCCTTGATTTGTACCATGAAAAATTATACAACATACCGTTAGTGAAGTTTAACAGATTACACTTACGGTTAGGGATAAAATGCAAGTGTCCCTTCAATAAATAGTTTTGAATATCAAATACATATACATAATTAATCATAAAGTAAGGTATGTGTCAATTTCTTAATCAATTTGTGTAATCCAAAAATTACACTGACATTTTCTTAAATAATTATTCCATATTTATATATCCTTTTTCCTATTTTGATTGAAAATAAAATTTATGTATGTATAATGCAAAAGCCGAAAAGCGGGGATGCATATATATACAAGTTTTGACGTGTGAGTTTTACGCGCTTCTCTCAATTTTGAGAAACCCTCCTCCATTAGGAGCTTGCCGAAAACCTAACAGAGTTCTTCCTTTGTTTCAATCTACCCTAATTTCCTAGTTCACAATTCGTTTTGCCTACTCTTGATTACGTAACCTATCAACCCTACCCTTTGAGCCTGTTAACCTTCAAGCTTATCCCCTCGGAGTAAGATTGCCGTGGTCGGAACGCGTTTCCCCCTTTTCCCTTTCAAACTATAGCAGAGCTTACTTCTAACCCTCCAATAGACAAAGATTCCCAACCCTTCGTTTTGCCCTCCCCTTTCTCTCTCTACCCGTGCCTCGGGCTACTCAGTTCACCCAATAGTTCCCTTATTTCCCCAGTCATTAATTTTACCCTAGTGGATTAGTTAGTATCGAATTTTTGTGGCATTTCAGTTCTCCAAGACAGCCTCAGAAGACCCAATCAGAAGAAGATACCACATTGTTTCTGAAGAAGTCCAGCTGTAATTTGTTGTTGATCGAGGAATCCCATCACTATTAGGATGAGGATCGATAGGGCGCTGGATATGAGGAGATTAAAGCATCGCTTCTTCCCCTATAAAAAGCCCGAGATTGTAAAAGAAGTGTTCACTGAGCTTTTTCCAGTATCTCTCAATCACTTCTCTCCATCCAAAAAAAAAATATATAAACCCCCTAGAGCTTCATGTATTAGGTTGATTGAGAGAGTGCAGTTGGACTGACAATGACTCATCTTCACAAGATAGTGGAGATAGTGCACAGAGCAGATATGTTAATAATCCCCCTCCACCACCAGACATGAAACCCAGAAGGAGCCATAACTTCTCATCGGCTGAGCTTGAGAGTCGAAGAAATGAAGGGCATGAATGCTTGGTGGGGATCTCGCTGGATGAAAGAAGCTTCCCCTCAGAATTGATTCAACGCTACATTAACAGAGAGTGGGAACTGAGGGGCATTGTAACTGTATTAGGAAAAGATGACAACAGGTATCTTATACACTTTGATCGTGAAAATTGATATGAGGGTTGGGGTACATGCCAACCCTTGGGCAGTTGATGGCGTAATCTTTTTGTTACAACCCTAAAACCCGAACATCCCACTATCGCAGGCATGGTTGCCCGGGATCAACATTTGGCTACAAATATGGGATCTCCCCTTTGAATATCAACAGTCGCTGGTAGCAAAGAGGATGGCGCTATTACCAAGGGGGGTACTTCAACTTGACTGGGAAGAGAGACAACCAAGGAACATAAGATTCATGAGGATCAGAGTAAGCGTGGATCTTACTTTTCCATTGGTCCCAGGTTGCACGCTAGAAAGGGATGATGGAACATCCCAGTGGATCAGATTCCGTTATGAGATGGTTCACAAATTTTGTCTCAACTGTGGTGAAATTGGGCATACACAGAGAAACTGCCACAACTCTTTCGTAGAGGTGGAGAGAAGAATAAGCCTAGACCTCAACAGAACTAGTCAAAGGCATGGCTTTCCTATTGTGATTGAAAGAGACACCACTCATTTCTCTAATCAAATGAGAGCCTATCTCACACGTGCCAGAAGAAAGAATACTCGAATTGGTTACAGACAAGTGAACATAAACCAGATAACTGAGCAACAAAGAAGAAGGGTAGAGTATAACTATCTGGAAAACCAAGAGAACCTTCAGTAGCATCTTGAGCAGCATGAGGAACACCAAGTGGCAACTGAACCTTTACAACAGTTACATGTTCCTACTTTGTCCATCTAAAATGGAGCCAGGGAATCCTCTCCACCAGCAACACAGGAGAGGGAGCAGCTGCTCATGGCTGAGAGGCAACAACCAACCAATGAAGATGAAAACCACAAAAGTAATCCACAAGACTCAACAAGGTAGACAGAAACTGTGATCATGCAATAATCATAAGAAAACCAAGAACCAGAGGAGCAATTAGTCACAGAGATCCTTGGTAAGAGACTCAAAGCCAAGACAGAGTGGCTATGGGTGCTGAAGTATTACTAAGCATGACCAGGGAGATGGCATATGCACTGCCCAGTCAGAACCGAATGAAGTTAATGAATTCAACCAAAACTTGGATTGAAGGATTGCAACCCTTCAAGATAAGCTTAACCATCTCATGCAATGTCATCCGAATCAGCCAAGGTCTTTATTGGATGAGCTTCAAGGAGATTAGCAGTATCCTCAAAGCCCCATTGAGGATCCTGTTAGAGAGTTTGACAACTCCCTAAAGAGGGTGCAGAATATATATGTAAGGCATGAAGGGGGGGCTTCCAAAACTAGGCGGATTATGAAGATATGATGTCGCATTAGCCAGAAAACAATAAAGGTTTGGGCGTATTTGTCAAGAGCTGGTGAGACAGAGCGAGTTCATATTCAATGGTTTGCAAATGAGGCACCTAACAATCCAAATGTTCAGAGCTACCAACCTAGATGGATTAATGTCCCTAGAGGAGGCACTCTCTAAACTAATGCGATGCTGGTGCCAGAAGAAGGACATAGAGCAGAAAGTAGCTCAAAGGGAAAAAGAAGGGCAACTAAAGTTGAATAATAAAGAAAAGAAGATGGTAGTTTCCAACTAGAACTTATGGTTAATATAGAGCAAGCTAAGAATTTGAAACTTATTGGTAACAACTTCTATAACTTTCAACTATAAGACTTTACTCATCACTTACCAACTATACCAGAGGGAGGTTAAGAGCAGGAAAACCAAGGTGCTGAATTGGGAGAAGGATCAAAGAGCCCAGCTTATAAGTGCTCTGTGAATGAAGAAGATCTTGTGTCCGCTTTCTTAAAAGACTCTCCTTCAAAGGACGAAAAGAATCAAGAGCCACAAAAGGCACTTGAGGAAAGAAAGGGCAAAAGAGTAAAAGATGAAAAGAAGCAAGTGACACTGATTCTGAAGATGGATGAAGAATAAGGCAAAGGATACAAAATTTGGCAGTGGAAGAAGGACCAACAAGCATGGAGACAGAGTAGAGGTAAGGTCAATTTGTGATCATCAGAGAGCCTCATGGTTTGGATCTTGGGTTGAGGTAGGTTGTCCTAAAAGTCCATGAATCTGGATCAACTGGAATGTTAGAGGCTTGGGTCAGCCTCTCAATTCGTCATGGTAGAGACCTGATTAGGAAATTTAATCCCTCTGTTTTCTTTGTTATGGAAACAAAAGCCCATATAGATAAAGCAACAAAGCTCACTAGGAGTTGGGGCTTCCAAATAGTTTAGGGACTTCAACTGTAGGTCGTAGTGGTGGTACCCTCCTTTTGTGGAATGATCCTGTAAAGGTTACCACCTTTTTCATCAATGAAAATCTTATTTTGCTGTACTTGGTAGTGAGTAAGATCAGGAGCTGAGTGACTTGTATTTATGGGTGCCCAGAACAAAAACATAGAAAGAAACTCTGGAAACAACTAGTCAAAATGAGTCATAACATACCCAAAAATGAAGAATGGATCATACTAGGTGATTTCAACCAAGTGCTTAAGCAATCTGACAAAATCTCTTCATCATCAAGTTCTATTAGAGGCTCAGAGAATTTGAAAGAGTGTTTGAATGAATGCAACCTAGAAGAAGTGGCAAATAAGGGCCTCCATTACACATGGTCAAGTATAAGGGAGCAGGAGAAATGCACGTGGGAGATGTTGGATGAGCATTTGCAAACGCACAATGGTTCCAAACCTTTGAGCATGCAGTCCTAACAAATCTTCCCATCTCAGCATCTGACCATAGCCCTATGGTCCTCCAGTTCAACAGAGAGGAAAGCTATATGAAAGTACCATATACCGCTTTGAAATGATGTGGTCTTTGATCTACAATGTGAGGAAGTGATTAAGAAAACCTGGGATTAACCAGTGGGAGGCTCAACCTCATACAAGTTTATCGAGAAAGTGGAATGTACTAGAGATGAATTGAAGAAGTGGAACAAAATAACCTTTGGAAATGTCTTTCAGAGGAAAAAAAATTGAAAAGGAACTAGGGGAAATGCAGGAGAATATTCACCAGCATGGAAATGATAGACTAGAGTACTAAAGAGGAAGGAATTGAAAAAGTGCTAGAACAGGAACAAGTGCTTTGGATGCTGAAATCAAGGACTAATTGGATTGTACAAGGAGATAGAAATACATGGATTTTATCATATTGTTACAAAAAGAAGAAGGGCAAGGAACAACATTACCTGTATCAAGAAAAAAGATGGGAATCTCACTGAGGATTGTAGAGAGATTGAGGAAGAATTCCTGGAACATTTTAAGGAAGAATTTAAGGGGATGCAATTGAAGCTCAGATCAGAGAAGAATTACAAGATATTCAACTTCCACAATTGACGAATGAAAGTCAAAGCCTCTTGAATCAACAATTCACATGAAATGAAATCAGGAAAGCTACCTTTGAGATTGTACCTTACAAAGCTCCAAGAATTGATGGTAAGCCAGATTTCTTTTTTCAAAAACTTTGGCATATAGTGGGAGATGATACAACCAATGCTGTACTTTCCTTTCTAAATTCGGGGTTCATACTCAAGAAACTTAACAGAACCCTTACTGCTCATATCCCAAAAGTGGATGAACCTATTACTGTCAATGACTTTCTGCCTATAAGTCTCTATACAATAATTTATAAAATAGCTTCAAGGGTGCTGGTTAATAGGCTCAAACAGTGTCTCCTTCTGATGGTTACACCCTTTCAATCTGCTTTCATAAGGGGTAGAGCAATACATGATAATGTGACAATACGGGCGGAATCGATTGAGACAGTGACAAAGAGAAAAAACGAGGAAAGGTGTTTGGGAGCACTGAAATTGGACATGAATAAGGCCTATGATCAGTTGAGTTGGAGCTTTTTAAAGGTTGTTCTGGTAAAAATGAGGTTCAGTCCCCATTAGATTCATATAATCTTGCAATGCACCAACACGTTTTCCTACCAATCATTCTTAATAGAGGAATGACAAGGAGACTGGATCCAAAGAAAGGCTTGAGGCAAGGAGACCTGATTTCTCCCTACCTCTTTATTATTTATCAAAACATTTTCTCCTTAATGATGTTGAGAGCTCAAGATAGAGAAGAAATACAAGGTATCATGATAGCAAGGATGGCAGCACCACACTACAAACAAACTGCCATTTAGTAACGACAGGAAAAACGTCAGTAAAAGCCAAAAATCCGTTGGTATAGATCTAAACTACCTATACCTACGGTAAAAACCCCTATTTCGACGGTAAATTTGGCGTCAGTACAAGCGGCGTCGGTATAGACCATGGCCAACGGTTTTGGGCACCGTCGGAATAGCCCTTTTATGTGTACTGACGGTTTTTTTTTTTTTTTTTTTTTTTGCGTTGGTTGTTTTCTTACCGTAGGTATATGTCCATATAGCCTTCTTTATTGTGGGCAACTATACCAACACTCTTAGCCACTCTTAGCTGTTGGTATAGGTATATTCCAACGTCAATCTGTTGGTATATCACCTTTACTTAGAAACCTTATACCAACGGATTGACTGTCAGTATTGAACTTAAACTTTTTAAAATAATAATAATAATAATAATAATATTAATCCCATTTCATTATATTTGTTATTGCCTGAATTAATGATACAAAAATAAATAAATTTTATTGGAAAAAAAGAACAAAATTGTTCTTAATATTCAACATTGTGTACAATGATTGAACTAAACTAAGAAAGAGATACATATTTTGTGAAGTCATATTTACCTATGACAAATAACATTAACATCTAATATCAAAAGGACTCACAGAAAGAACTGAACTTTCAATAACTCTGACCCGCTTCACATACTCGGATAAAAGCTGACCAAGACCATTTGTATTAGGAGGCAATGCAGCACCAAGTCTAGCCATCCAACCATCCATAATAGCAGTTGAAAGAAGCTCTAGCAGACCAGTAGTTCCTCTAAATGCTTCATCCCCTGTTACAAATAAACTCGAAGTTTTTTGCAAGCAGGGACCTGATTTGCCGTTGTAGTTGACCAGTAGGAGTATGGACAAGAAGAGCAGCAAGAACCTTGTTTCCAACTGCAAAACTTTTGGCTTCCTCTTGTATTTCTCTTAGTTTTCCGCCAGTAACCTGCTGCTTCCTCAGAGTATCCTGTTCATTCAATTGCAATCCATTTTAGGAAAACTTTTAGTCACCATGCCACATCAAGATGTACCAACCACGAAAATTTAACTAATACATTCTAAGAATGACACATATGTAACTCTTCAATTTTAGCAGTCAAGTGGATTAAGACCGGTTGCCTCCACTTTTAGCAGAACCTCACCTTTCTTCGGTATGGGAATCAGAACTTCAACATGCTGCAACAAATTCACAGCCGTCATTAGTTTTTTAACCATCAAGTCTTGGGCCTTTTTCTAAACTCTCAAGTTTACCACCGCAGCAAAGTGCTGGAAAATAAGATAAAACATAGTGCTGATGAAGAAAAACAAAAGCAAAATTCAGTAAATTACCTTGAAACCAACAACTCATTGGCCATAACTCCTGTACTGAACTGCATGCATCACATTCTCTGCCATTTTCCCTTTTTTTGGTTAAAGGAGATCAAACGAAGCTCTGCGCTTCTTTAAAGTTTGGTTAAATCTTTACATTCAAGTTCAGTTCTAAGGTTAGGCCTTATGAGGATAAACAAGGCTTGATAAAATTTTACTTTTCCCACTCAATTCTCTACACTTACATAAGAAAAGCTATATATGACGGCTACTTTTTCATATTTAGACTACCCCCAGCAAGAATACCACAAAAGCTAAGGGCAAATCTTGGAGATATAAAATAAAAGACTAACCAATTTGGAGAGTCATAATTTACGCTTGGTGTTCTTCTTAGCGAACAGATGATGCTTTCTAGCTCTCCTCCTAACTATTTTCCCTCTTCTTGTCACCGTAAGTCACTTAGTAGAAGCCTAATAAACCATTTCATAAAACAAAATTAATTATAAAACAAAGGTAAAAACAAATGAATCAACTTTTAAACAAAATATAACCATAAATTTAAAATATCACTAACACCGCCGGCCTATCAACTTCCCTCTTTCTCCTCCAACTTCGCTGCTTAACCGAAGCATATCATTTTTGTTCTGAGATTCACGAATTACAATCGCCACTGTTTCCACTTCTGTTTGATTCACAGGTTTTGTTTCCATGATTGATTCTCTCTTTTCAAGGATTCATAGTTAGAAGCAAGAGCATCGTAACTCTCTTTCCGGTATGTTGTAATCTCGCATTTGCTTAGATTTTAATCTAGCTCTCCTGTTCTGAAACCAGATAGCACTCTGTCGAGGCTTGCATGGGTTTCAATCTCTCTGATCAGTCAAGAAATTTGTTGATTTTTAAAATTGGAATCAGACAACTTCTGGCCTTATTTCGGGGTTTGATTCTTTTGTTGCTTTTGTTTCAAACATGTATGTTTTAAGCTTCTTCTCTTTCAATTTAAAGAAACTTCTTACGCTTTTGTAGCCTTTTAATTAGTAGTTTTCAAGAGGCTTTCATCATAATTCTTGCATCTTAATGAATATTGAATCTTAATGATATATTTGAAAATGGTAGAAAATTGTGATTTTTAGACTCACCGTCGAGCTTAATCGAGCAGTTCGTTTAGGTTCGAGCTCGAGCCTCCAAAATGAGGCTTGATTGAACTCGAGCCGAGCTTCAAGCCTTGTATTTTAGAGACGAGCCGAGCTCGAGTTTAGCACTACTCGGCTCGGCTCGGAACGTTTACACCCCTAGCAAACATCAACATTTCAAAAACTTGTTTATGCCATTAATATGCGGCGAGTTAACAAGATGCAAGATTAATTCCTCAGAAGTGGAAATATTTAGATGATCCATAAGTGACAATTTGGTTTTATTTAGAGGGAGCGATTATGATGCATTTTGCTTCAGTGGTGTTCAGTTCAAGGGGGAGTGTTATGGAAATCATGGAAATAGACTGCACACAAGGGCAATTAGCCTTTGGTAAGTACAACTTAATATGGCCGATTGGTTATGCTACAATAAACATATCACTTATATATATATATATATATATATATATATATATATATATATTGACTTACATCAGGGCAATTAGCCGTTAGCAGGTGCAAGCTAAGTGGCCATTATCTCCTATAAATAGAGGTTATGGCATTAGCCAATGAGCAATACAAAGCTCATTCCATTTCTCTCTGGCTTAATTATTTCTCGTGTAATATTTCCTTCAAATAGTGAAATATCATTTAGTAGTATCCGAGAACGTAGGTATATTATTGGTCGAATTTCGTTAAATTTGGTGTTCTCTCTTCTCTTAAATAATTCTTGTTATTTTGGTAGAGACACTCTAGTCTCCATAATTCCACGACAATTTTAAGATTATGATATGTTGAAAAAGCTTGGTAGGTAAGATGATAAACTTGGGGGCTATATCTTATGCTAGGTTCCACACATTATCCTCTTCAAAAATAAATAAAATACTACTATAATACAAAAACAAAGACAGACTCATATGAGGCTGAAATTAACCATAATGCCAAGGTGTTATTATGGAGTGGAGTGTAGCAGATCAGCGCTCAAACTGAGTCTAGAAAGAACTAATTAAGAAAATTAATAAAGAATTTTACTTGGACGGTATTGGTTGTAGTTGGTACGCGTGGCGTTTACGGTAAAGAAGAGGCTGATGTGGCAAAAAAGCGCAGAGGAGGTGTGGTGGGCCCCACTCTCATCAAAAGCCCTTTATGTCACAAGCAGACTCTCTCTCACTCTTACCCACTTGGCCAGCCGTCTTTGTCTCTCCTTGTTTTTAGAGGCCACAAGATATTTTTCGATCTTTTTTTCTCTTTTTTTCCCTTTTTATCTCCACTCCCGTTCTAGCTACTGTAACACACGCGCTTCCGTCTGATGTGACAAAGGGGCAGAAACGTGGCCGTGAAGACCCTCGCGCGTGGACTTGAAAGTCAGAAAATATCTGAAAATGGCCACAATTTTATCATTTATCCATCCATCACTCAATATCTTCCACAAAAATAAAAATAAAAACCGAGACGAGAAAAATCTTTTCTTTTTAGAAATTAATCAAAGAAAGTGCACAAGCGAAAAGATGCCGCGTGTCGAGGGACCCGAGCGTTCTCAGCCACAAGACTCCAAGCCCTTCTCGAATTTTCCATGCGAAAATTAAAAATTTTAAAAAACAAAATTCACGAACTGCATCTGACGTGGCACCCTTCCCCTGCTTTTATACCATAACAACAAATATAACAACACTTTGCTGGGCAAAAATATATATCTCCACTTTTCCACCCAAAAGGAAAAAAAAAAAAAAACTTCCCTTTGATTTTCCTTCCCTTCTATATCTGTAAATCTATCTGTTTATAATTAGATCTTCTTCTATTTTGCTATATTTTGATTTGATTCTTCTTCTTTCCTTTTAACCAAACAACCAGGCCACTTACCCAAGTTCATACTGTTTAATTTTTCTTCCATTTCTATTTCCCGGCAACAACGACTACTTTCCTTTCTAAGCTCAAGTTTCTTCTGGTAAGTTTCTGTCTGATCTGCTTTTTTTTTTCGCTGGATATCATTCCAATTTGTCTTGACTTTTAATGATTTACCCTTTTCTTATGGTCACTTACTGTTCATTGCAGAGGAGTTTTGATTAGTTTTCTTTCTCGGTTTTTTCCCTGTTGTTTTAATTCAAGAGTAGAATTTTCCTGATTGCTTGTTGAGATTATGAGCATAGCTGGAACTAGTAGTTTAATTTAGTTGGATTAATGATTTAATTATTTTACTGAAAGTTAGCTTTTGGGGCAGGAATTTCCTACTATTGGCTCTGCAAGATTTGAACCCAAATCCGTTTCTGCTGATGGCTACTCAGGTACATAGCTAGCTACCTACTATTTACACTCACTTGATTAATTATTCTTTCTTGTTCTTGAGATAAAGTTTTGAATTTATATATATAAATATATATATATATATATATATATTATTCTGTGTGAAATGTTTAAAGACTCATGTACAACTATTGTGGAAATTGCTCAATCTGTTCGTGGAGTTGCTTTTTTGTTTGAAATTATTGGAATACTGCGTCTCTTCCGAGTCGGGTGTGTTTTTGGACGCATATGGCCTCTTTTTTAGCAGTTGAATGTGCTAGTATGAGAATTGGCATTGATTTTGGTACTGAGTATTGTTATTAGAAAGTGATTGTCAATGTTCAAGAAAATACTAATCTATATTATATAATAATTTGAAGAGCGCCATTTTGTTATTGATTAAATTGTTGTTGCAACTTTTGATATAGGACCAAGCTGAAGGCAGAACATTGCCCAAGGCTCTTAATTTATGCTGTTCCGATGGCAGCCCAGAATCTGAGACTTTAACCCAATTGCAAGAGTTATATACGTTTAAGCATGACCATACACCCAAGGTTTGTTTCTTAATGTTTCCGGTGAATTACTACTTCCCTTTTTAGTCTACAGCAAGTAATTGTTACTCTTGTCTTGGCTATGCTCACACTTGTCCTTCATTTCTTTTCCTTTAAAAACAGGTCAGGAAACCCTACACTATAACTAAACAAAGGGAAAAATGGACCGAGGAAGAGCATCAGAAGTTTCTTGAAGCATTAAGGCTGTATGGTCGTGGATGGCGCCAAATAGAAGGTAAGTGCACAGTTTGGAGATCAACTCATTCAACTTTTTGGCCAGTTACGGTTTGATGAACAGATTAAGTTACTCTTATTGCCCTGCAGAACATGTAGGTACCAAAACTGCTGTTCAAATTCGAAGCCATGCTCAAAAGTTTTTCTCTAAGGTTTAAAGCTTTAAGTTCGTTACAAGCTTTTCTGGATTCGAAACTGTATTTTATAGTGTATGACCACACAATATGTAGACATTCTTAAGGAAGTTTCCTTTAGTCCTTTTGTCTCTTATACTTGCATGTTTTCTGGTTTGGTTATAGGTTGTGCGGGAGTCACATGGTGGCTTTGAGGGTTCCGTTAAACCAATTGAGATACCCCCTCCTCGTCCGAAAAGAAAGCCAATGCATCCGTATCCACGCAAATCTGCCGATTTGCTGAAAGGAATGTCACCTTCATCTCAGCTAGAGCGATCTCCATCCCCCAATCAATTTGTCAAAGCACAAGATAACAAATCGCCTACAACAGTTTTGTCTGCGTTTACTTCTGATGCAATGGGGTCTGCTGCTTCAGAGCAACAAAATGGATGTTCTTCCCCAACTTCTTGTACTACAAATATGCAGTCAGTCAATACATCCCCTGTAGAAAAGGATAATGACAATGCGACATCTAACTCATCAGAAGAAGAAGAAGAGAAAGCATCTTTGTCTTCTGTGAAAGTGTTCTGTCATTCAGCTATGGAGGACATCTTGTCCATGGTAAAATTTTAATCTCTGGCTTTGGTTATTATCCAAACAACTATTTATGACCTCTACTTTTTCTAGATTTGGACTCTGATATTTTCTTTGTTTT
Source organism: Corchorus olitorius (assembly GCA_001974825.2). Lineage (NCBI taxonomy): Eukaryota > Viridiplantae > Streptophyta > Magnoliopsida > Malvales > Malvaceae > Corchorus > Corchorus olitorius. The sequence continues at coordinate 101,027 of AWUE01017921.1, read as the reverse complement.
ATAATTATCCAGAAAGACAATGCAGATTTCCAGGACTCTACGTGCGTGAAAGGTGATGCTACAAAAGTTGGGCCTTTCACTAGTATTAAGCTTTTTGGGAAAACAGTTCGGGTGAAAGAATTCCATAAACCTTCCATGGGTTCCGAAAATTCGAAATCACCTAAATCTAAGACTGCTCAAGCGGATATTGATGCTGTCAATGAAATGCTTGTTCAGGCATTACCATCAACACACATAGACACACGTCTGTCACTTGGGACAGTTATTGATAACTGGAATATGGTGCCTTCCAGAACCAATTTATTTCCTTGCATGGAAATCCGTTCACAGGAAAATGACCATGTAGAGTCCAACAGTGATGTTCCTCTTCCATGGTGGAGTTTTTACCAAGGTCTACCCTTGTATTATGTTACCTCTTTTGATCAAACCCATGCAGATTCTCGTGCCGAAGGGAGGATGAAAGAGAAGGATACTCTAATTGAAAGATCCAGCACTGGTTCAAATGGCTCGGTTAGTCAAGCAGATAACAGAGAGAAGAATTCAGATTCTGTTGATTCTCAATGTCAACAACCTTGTTTACGGGGGAAATTGACCCTTCAAAAGTGTAGTAAGGGGTTTGTACCATACAAAAGATGTTTGGCAGAAAGAGATACATCATCATCTGTGGTTGTGTCCGAAGAGCGAGAAAGGCAAAGAGCTCGAGTATGCTCATAGTTGCCGGTGTTGTGGTTCTGATAATGAACTATAATTTAGTTAGCCGGAGGATGACAAATAATTATTTCAGGTGTTGGTTGCCAAATGTCATAGGCAGAAGTTCTACTGAATTTTAGACTATTTTTTTTTCCTGTTTATATATCTCAGCTGCCTTGAGATGGTATATGTTCTGGAAGGTGGACGCCAAGACGAAAGAGGAGCCGATGGCAGCAACGTCTGTTGTTCGATGTGTTTATAGCTTCAGAGGAGAAGTGGCCCAGCAAGATGGGGAAAGAGGGGTTCTGTTTCTGTGTTCAGAATTAGAAAGTCTAATTTAGTTTTTGCGCAACAAGCGTTACAAAGTGTTGAAAAGATATATGTATGTTCTGGATGCTAACTTGTTCTGCAGCAATTTTTGTATCTTATATGTTTCAAGAACCTTTCTTCTTCCGAATTAACAATTTGTTTCTTTTTCCTCCAACATAGACTGTTGTCAGTCATTTTTGCTGTGTTTTCCATCTTTACATGCAATTAAAACCTGCAGATTCATTTTGTATGACCAAAAATGAAAAAGTTTTGAAGCAGCTATAAACTGTAGTATTTTCTTCATTCTTGGATGCAGTATTTATTGGTTGGTTAGAAATTGTGAAGGTTTGATGAATGACAGTGGCAACATTTTGCAGTTAGATATTTCAAGTTTGGTTCGAAATATGAAGACTCAGAAATCTGAGCACACATTTTGTTCATTGCAGAGCGAGCTAATAAAAACACGGGTGATGGGCAAAATGAAGAGCAGAGGCCTGAAGGATTACAATAAGTTTCACTGTTGACACGAGAAGAGAATGGTTCTGGAGAAAGAGATAGAAAACAGGAAAAGGGTTTTGTTATTCATCCATGAGAAATGGTGTTATTTACACTCAAGTATTTATACAATGAAATTGACCCAATTTCTCCACATATCAATGCCTCTCGCCAAAATAAGGCTTGTCCTCAAGGCTATAAATTTGGAAATTTCAGCGGAACTCCCAAGTAGTGTCTTTGGAGAGAAGGGCTTACAATGGAGTGGACCAAGACTGTTTTCCTCTGTCAAATGGTCGGACAGTGGCTCCAATGCAGCAACTGGAGCTGAGAGCCTTGCAAGGTCCAGACCAAATCCTTGCAATGCAAGCTGTCACACATGGGTTTGACTCAGTCCAATACATCCTCCCTCGAATACTTTCCAATACTAGCTCCGATTATTGACAAGGGAAGTAGAAGGAGACTAATCTGTGAAAAAAGATCTGACGGTTTGTGATAAGCTCACAAATAAAAAATTCCAGGCTTATAATATTGATTCGTCGAGTCAAGTTTGAACTTAAAAGACAAGAATCCACCGCTCGATGGCCATCTTTATTATCTAGAAGATAGACTTATAATATTGATTCGTCGAGTCAAGTTTGAACTTAAAAGACAAGAATCCACCGCTCGATGGCCATCTTTATTATTTAGAAGATGAGTTCAAGCAATACTTGGTGAAGGCATAAATTCAGCATATGCAGTCTACCATTGCTATCCGTAGAAGAAGAGAGGGAATTTCAAGGTGCAAGGGCGGCTTCAATTAAAAAAAAAAAACAAACTTTTGATCTTGTCCGTTAAAAAATAATTAGCCACTTGTCAATAATCCAATCTAGTATTGGAAAGTATTGAAGGGTGTATTGGACTGGAGTCGAACCCCACATACACTGCACCGACTTATGGTGCTACCCATTTGCTGCAATACCACTCAGGAGCATGAACTGAAATTTGAAGTACTTCTTCCTCAACATCTGCCTCAATCTCTTGAATGGCTACCTCATATGAATGAGTCTCATCTTCTACCTCAATTAAGTACAATTGCCTTTTACAACATCAATGCTCAGATACATATTTTTCATCACATCAAAAGCAAAGACCCTTAGCACTTCTATCATCAAAGTCAGTATTGGATCACATCTTACTAGCTCTATCATTTCTTTCTCTAAGATGTGATGTTTTAGATGGCACTCCCTTCGTTCTTTTTTAATTGTCCCTTTTAACCGATTTATTTCTTTAAGAAAAGTAATTAATTTCAGTTAGTTTCCTAAATTCTATTACAATTTCACTTAATCTTCCTATAATGCCCTTGAACCATTGCTTCTCTCTAATTAAATGGATGTTTGACCTTTTAATTAAACTCATGTCAAGAAGGGTATTTCTGGAAATGAAATATGAGGGACAATTAAAATAAGGAATAAGGGAAAGGGACAATTAAAAAGAAACGGAGGGAGTATTATGCTTTGGGTTCTGTCTGTTGTGTGGGTATGAGAGGTGGTTTCTTGCTATTTGATGGTGCTATTTCTTGTTGTAAAGTGAGCACGGTGGATTCATGGAGTTTGGCTAAACCTAAAGCATGGTCTAAATTCTGAGGGGAAAACATTCTAACATGCCGTCGTATGTGGAGTTTTAATGCATTAAGAAAGAAACTCAAAACATATTCAGGTTTCATATTAACACGACCCAATAAAACTTCAAATTTCTTATAAAATTCATGAACTGTACCTGTTTGATTTAATGCCAGTAGCTCCAACATAGGATCTCCATAGAGCTTATTCCCAAATCTTCATCCAAAGCTTTCACGTATTCTGCCCAAGAAACATTCTCAGAGCCTCCTAAAAATTTAACCCAATTTTGGTGCCAACGAAGAGCTTGACCATCTAAATTAATCACTACAACTTTCACTTATGCTTCTTCTGGGGTCATATCAACGTCAAAGAGTTGTTTACAGCGGCAGAGCCATCCCTTAACATCTTCGCCATCGAATTTTGGAAAACCAGTTCGGGATCGTTGCATCACATAATGCAGAAATGGTGTTGTTTACATTTTAGTATTAATACAATGGAATCAATTAGTCACGTGTGGGCTTGGGCTAAGCCAATTTCTCCACATATCAGTACTACCTCGCTAAAATAAGCCTTGTCCTCAAGGCTATAAATTTGGAAATTTCAGCTAAACTCCCAAGTAGTGTCTTCTGGAGAGAAGGGCTTCCAATGGACCAAGACTGTTTTCCTTTATCAAATGGCTAGTAGCTCCAATGCAGCAATTGGAGCTGAGAGCCTTGCAAGGTCCAGACCAATTTTTGCAAGCTGTCACACATGCCACATACACTGTACCGCTCATGGTGTTATACCCATTTGTTGTAATATCACTCAGAGCATAAATTGAAATTTAAAGTGCTTCTTCCTCAACATCTACCTCAATTTCTTGAATGGCTACCTCAGATGAATGAGTCTCATCTTCTACCTCAATTAAGTACAATTGCCTATTACAACATTGATTAGACCATTTTATGCCCTACTTTATATGCATATTTTGTATGTTTTTTGGGATGGTCTTGCTTCATTATTGCTTTTATAGTGCAAGTTTATGTTTGTTGTGAGATGTGAAATAAGCAAAGATGAATATTTGAGTGCATTTTGGAGCCTTTTTGGGAGAAATATTAGCCAAATGATGATGCAGCACTTGTGCAGAGCTTTTGGGATCGAAATCATGCTTAGAAGAGTCCTTATGATGACTTATGAAAGGTCCCTAGGCCAAGGAAGCAAGGAGCTAAGCCAACCGAAGTGAAGAAGTGCCAAATCTCACTAATGTCGCTGGGTGGGCGCCCAGGTGCTTAGACGGGTGCCCAACTGCTTTGTGTGCTCAAGTCCATGCTGTCGAGACCTCACCAGGCGTGTGCAGTGTCGAAGAGAAGAGACCTAACTCTAGTGAACTACCAATTTGGAGCAGTTTTCGTGGAAAAATCATAACTTTTGCTACAGATGTCGGATTGAGGCGATTCAAGATCCATTAGTGTTATTTGTGCCTGGAATTCTTGTTAGCCCGGCCTGAATTGTGACCCGACCCGATATTTGTGGAGTTACGAATTTTGTGGATTTTTCCTAGTCAAGATAGGAACTAAATACCCTATGTTTATATAAAGGGTCGACATCTTGTATTCTTAAGTAGTATCGTTTTCTCCCAAAGTTAATAAGAATCTCTCTCTGCCCCTGGACGTAGATCAAATTGATCGAACCAAGTAAATCTTCTTGTTCTTGTTTATTCTTTTAGGCTTGATTAATCGCAACAATTGGTATCAAGAGCTTGGATTGGATTTCTTCATTGGTCCCTGGTATCTGTTCATGATAAGGGTTTATTGAGAAATCGTTTTTCTAGGATTTAGGGTTTTGCGATTCAAGATGTCTTCATCAGGGAAATTCGACATTGAGAAATTCAATGGGTCGAACAATTTCATCTTATGGAAGGTAAAGATGAAGGCGATGATGATTCGGCAAAACTGCGCAGGAGCTATTGATAAAGAGATGCTGCCTGAAAAAGCAACAGAGAAGGAGATAAAAGAAATCATGGCGAAGACTCATAGCGCAATCCTGTTGAGTCTTTCTGATGAGGTTTTGAGAGAGGTTGTCGCGGAGAAAGATGGTGCAAGTTTGTGGAAGGCGCTTGATGATAAGTATATGAAGAAGTCATTGACTAATCGGTTATACCAGAAGCAACGCCTGTACACTTTCAAGATGGCAGAAAATACATCGATAAAAGATCATCTTGATAACTTCAATTGGATTATTCTTGATCTTGGTGGAGTTGGAGTCAAGATTGAAGATGAGGATTTGGCGCTGATTCTCCTGTGTTCTTTGCCTAGATCGTTTCAGAATTTTCGGGATACCATGCTGTATGGTAGAGACACGATTGCTCTGAATGGTGTTAAAGACGCTTTGCTTTCGAAGGAACTGCAGAATAAGGTTTTAGCAGAGGTCGATGGAGAAGCGGGTTTAATTGTTACACGAGGCAGAAATAAGGAGAAAAGCAGCGGCACTGCTAGGTTCAGATCACGCTCCAAATCGAGGTTATCTAGGCTTCGATGCTTTCACTGTAATGAGAAAGAGCACCTGCACAAAGACTGTCCTGAGCGCAAGATAGGTAATTCTAGTGATAAGAAGGAATCGAATGTAAAAGCTACTGTGGCTATTGTTCAAGAGGGTTCATCTCTTGTGGAGAGTTCAGACGATGAAGTAGGTACAATGTTCTAACTGTTAGTACTGCGGGTTCTGCAAACAAATGGGTTCTAGACACTGGTGCGTCTTATCATATGACGTTTTCAAGGAACTTGTTCACCACTTTTAAGGAGTGGAACGAAAGTGTGATGTTGGGTGATGAGACGACTTTGAGTATCAAGGGCAGTGGTTTAGTGGAGATTAAAATGCATGATGGAACGAGTAGAACGTTTGATGCTTGGCTTGTTCCTGAACTCCATAAGAATTTGATTTTTTTTGGTACTCTTGATAAACAAGGGTACAAAGGCGAAAATGGGCAGATCAAAGTTTCAAAAGGTGCTATGACTATCTTGAAGGGTAAATTGCAACACGGAATTCACACTCTGATAGGCAATTCAGTAATAGGAGAAGTAGCAGTTTCCGAGTCTCTTGGGGATTCAAATGATCGTACATAATTGTGGCATCGTAGGTTGGGGCATATGAGCGAGCAAGGACTGGCAATTTTAAGCAAAAGGGGTCGTTTAGAAGGGTTAGAATGTGGAAAGCTTAAATTCTGCGAAACATGTGTTTTAGGCAAGCAGCGCAGGGTTAAGTTTAGTTCTGGTAAGCATACTTCTAAGGGGATTCTTGATTATGTCCATTCTGATTTGTGGGGTCCTGCTCCTGTGGAGTCTCATAGTAGATGCAGGTATTTTGTGACTTTCATTGATGATTACTCCAAGAAAGTTTGGGTATATTTTCTGAAAACAAAAGATGAGGTGTTTGATCGGTTCAAAGAGTGGAAGATTATGATTGAAAAGCGTACCAGTCGGCAAATCAAGACTCTTAGAACTGATAATGGGTTGGAATTCTGTGGTCAAGAAATCAATGAGTTCTACAAGAAAGAGGGTATAGTGAGGCATCACACTGTACGAAGAACGCCACAACAAAATGGGGTTGCATATGCATGAACTAAACACTTCTGCAACTTACTAGGTGCATGCGACTAAATGCTGGTTTGTCGAAAAAGTTCTGGGCTGAAGCAGTTAATACTGCTGCTTATTTGGTGAATAGGCCTCCATCAACTGCAATTGATTTGAAGACTCCTCAAGAGATATGGTACGATAAACCCTCTGATTCCGCTGGCTTGAGAATATTTGGTTGTCCTGCTTATGCTCATGTTAATGATGGTAAACTGGAGCCTAGGGCAATAAAGTGCATATTTCTAGGATATGGAATTGGTGTTAAAGGTTATAGGTTGTGGCATTCTGATAGCAACAAAGTTATTATTAGCAGAGATGTAACCTTTGATGAATCTGCTATGTTTAGCCAGAAAGAGGAGCTTGTTGATCTTGCAGGTACTGACCAGAGAGTGGTATTTGATGCTCCACCTTTGAAATCACCTTCTGTTACTACAGAAGAGCCTAGAACTGAAACTGATGATTTGTCGAAAAGTATAGCAGAAAGGAGAACTAGAAGGGAAATCAGAAGGCCACAAAGGTATGCAGATTGCATTAGTTTTAATGATGGTGAAATTGATCCTATTGCATACGCTTTGTCAATGGCAGAAATTATTGACTCTGAAGAACCAAGATCCTATATGGAGGCAATTAAGAGTGAGAATGCAGCAGATTGGTTGTTAGCTATGAATGAGGAAAATCAGTCTCTTGCAAAGAATGAGGCATGGAAACTTGTACCATTGTCAAAAGGAGTGAGACCAGTAGGATGTAAGTGGGTATTCAAAAGGAAAGAGGGAATCCCCGGAGTTGAACTTGCAAGGTTCAAGGCTAGACTTGTGGCTAAGGGTTTTTTCGCAAAACGAGGGAATAGACTACAATGAGGTATTCTCACAAGTTGTGAAGCACAAAACTATTCGGGTTCTTCTAGCCATGGTTAGTATTCTTGATCTCTATCTAGAACAGTTAGATGTTAAGACTACTTTTTTTGCATGGTAATCTAGAGGAACAGATTTACATGTCACAGCCTGAGGGATTCATTGATTTTGAGAATGAAGACCATGTGTGCTTATTGCAGAAGTCCTTGTATGGTTTGAAACAGTCTCCTAGACAGTGGTATAAGAGGTTTGACTCATTTATGGTTTCTCATTTTTTTGCTAGAAATCAGTATGATAACTGTGTGCACTTTAAGAAGTTGTCTGATGGTTCATATATATACTTGCTGCTATATGTTGATGACATGTTGATTGCAGCCAAGGATTTGGTTGAGATTAATAGCCTGAAAGCTTTGCTAAGTAGTGAATTTGAGATGAAGGATTTGGGTGCAGCGAAAAAGATTTTGGGTATGGAGATTTGGATGGATAGAAAAGCAGGTTTGTTGTATGTATCTCAACAGAAATATATCGAAAAGGTATTGCAATCTTTTCAAATGGATAAAGCCAAACCGGTTAGTACCCCTTTAGCTGCACATTTTAAACTTGATGCTACTGCTCTACCTAGTTCTGATGATGAAGTTAATTGCATGAGTAGAATTCCTTATTCTAGCGCAGTAGGTAGCTTGATGTATGCTATGGTTTGCACTAGGCCAGATTTAGCTCATGTTGTTAGTGTGGTTAGTAGATTTATGAGTAATCCTGGTAAAGCTCATTGGGAGGCTGTTAAGTGGATTATGCGATATTTGAATGGAACGAAGAATGTCTGTTTGGTTTATAGTTCTGATGGTAATTCTGGATTGATTGGTTATACTGATTTTGATTATGCTGGTGACCTTATTAAAAGAAGATCTTTAACATGTTATATCTTCACCCTGTATGGTTGTGCTATTAGCTGGAAAGCAACTCTTCAAGCAATTGTTGCTTTGTCTACTACTGAGGCAGAATATATGTCATTGACTGAAGGGATTAAAGAAGGTATGTGGTTGCGTGGTCTTGTTAATAGTTTGGGTTTGAATGTTTCGAAGCCTGTTATTTATTGTGATAGTCAGAGTGCTTTGAGTTTGGCGAAAAACCCTGTGTATCATGAAAGATCAAAGCATATTGATGTTAGATTGAATTTTATTCGTGATGCTTTGGATAATAAGGTGTCCACTATAGAGAAGATTCCTACAGCTGATAATCCTGCAGACATGTTGATGAAGCCATTGACAACTGACAAGCATAGCTTGGACTTGGTAAATGTTCGCATAGCATGAAGCCCTTAGGGGCTTGATTGGCAGAGAGGGAAGCTTGGCTTATTTTGGTGATTTGGTAAACTTAAGTCAATGTGGAGATACTTCGATTGGGTTATGTAGAATTCAAGTCAAGGTGGAGAATTGTTATCTGTGCCTGGAATTCTTGCTAACCCGACCCGAATTGTGACCCGACCCGATATTTGTGGAGTTACGAATTTTGTGGATTTTTCCTAGTCAAGATAGGAACTAAATGCCCTACGTTTATATAAAGGGTGGATATCTTGTATTCTTGAGTAGTATCGTTTTCTTCCAAAATTAATAAGAATCTCTCTCTGCCCGTGGACGTAGATCAAATTGATCGAACCACGTAAATCTTCTTGTTCTTGTTTATTTTTTTAGGCTTGATTAATCGCAACAGTTAAAAAGCTAATTCAAAGTTCTACAACGGGGTAAATATTCAAATTACGATTAAAAGTTTGGAGAAATGCTAAAAAAAAAAAAATTAACCTTTACTAGTGGACCGAGATACATGTTCGAAAATTATCAGGATGCTTGGCAATATGTCGGTGTCACGGTTACCTGGACTTGTTCATCACATTCACCTGCAACACGCATTGGTCGGTGATACAGGAAGCTCTACGCATGTGTGGAAATGAGAGGCCCGAGGATAGACCAGATTTGCTTGCAAGAATTTTTAGGATGAAGCTTCGCCACCTTAAGCATGACTTGACTGATGGTCGATTCTTTGGGATAGCTATAGCAGGTAATCATCTCACAATGATATGTTTGTTTTTATTCTTTCTTTGCACATGTCATCTTATATATCACGTTTAGAATGTGCGCCATGGAAACGACTTTATTTTAGTCCAATACTTTTCTGTGCTCAATTGACATATAACATATAACATATAATAACATAACATAGTTGAAAATGGAATTACCCTTTTATTCAGCTATAAAATGTATTATATTCATCCAAGAACAAATTGTCAGGGGTGTTTTGGTACTTTTATTTTCGGTATGTTCGTTATTATTATTGATTGTTGAGGGCGTTTTGAGAACTTATGATAAAGTTACTATTTGGTGGGTCACACTCTCAATAAACAAATCATTTTTTTTTGGATTATTTATCAAATGATCCTCATACTTTTATACTTAATGCTATTTAATCCTTTACAATTATGGGTTGGACGATTGAATGTTTCGGCTTTAATTCTTTTATTTTTTTTCTATTTGTCCGATCAAGGTAATTCAGGTGTCTATTTAAAGATAATTTCATGGTTTACAACTTTCATTAAGAACTCAAAAGCCAATTTTAATGTTTTCATTTTAAAAAATGCTTTTGAAATTTTGTTGTCTCGATTATCGGTCTATCTAATATTGTATAATTTTCGGTCCACATGTCTGATTGAAATTATTCAAGTGTCGGTTAAAAGTTTATTGCATGATCTACGACTTTCGTCAAGGGCCTGAAAGCCGAATTTGATTAATGAGTTTCATGGAGAGTTCAAGAGGGAATTTTTATGTTTGGTCTCCATAAACAAATATTTTTTTCCCTTGATTATTTATCAAATGACCCCCATACTTTTATGTTTTATGCTATTTAATCCTCTACAAGTTCTGAGTTGGACGCTTTAACGCTTCGGCTTTAATTCTTTTACTTTTTGTTATATTTGTCCGATCAATATGATTCAAGTGTCTATTGAAAGATAATTTAATGACTTGCAACTTTCATTAAGGATTCTAAAGCCAATTTTGAGGTTTCAGTTCTCAAAAATGTTTCCGAAATTTGGTGGTCTCGCTTGACGGCCTATATAATTTTGATTCACGTGTCCGATTGAAATTGTTCAACAGTCCATTAAAAGGTTTTTGCGCGATCTACGACTTTCATGAAGGTGAAGAACTCGAAAGCCAATTTTTATGTTTCAATTCTAAAAAGCGCTTCCAAAATTTAGTCATTTCATAACTAACTGTTCTCTCCCTTCACAATCCTGATGCGAAACGCGGATCCTGAAACTAGTACCTTTTAAAATATTTTTAAACACGTTACATTATTAGAGCTAATGTATCAACTGCTATTAAGAGTAAGGTAAATGTGACTTATATATATATATATTTTTAATTTTCAATGCAAAAAAATTATGGTCTATAATCTATAAGAATTGCAAGATAAGGAAGCTGTTATGATTGCATGATCTATTTTAACTTTGTGACCAAAATTGTCATAAATTAAGCGGCAACCTTTTTTCATTTTACGGTTTGCAGTTTTCTCATGTTATCGTTATCCTTTTATTTATGCCATTGTAAAATTTGGTGAAGAAGAATTGTGTTTTAAAAGAAGAAGAAGAATAAGAGAATTTTGAATAGAAACAAACTTGCTTCATTAACAGAGGAGTTTTGCTACACGATAAAAAAATTGATCCGAAATTTGGTCCCTCATGACGTGTTCTTACACGGTTGGTCCAGCAAACTGGTTCCACCACTATTTAAGTGGAGTTTTACTACAAAACATGGGATGACTAGCAATGACATGTCATGTGGGACAAAATTCTGGTTAATTTTTCTGGTTGTGTGGAATTTTCCTTAAAAGAGATAGGTTACATATAAGGTATATATTTGGCAAGTATGAATCAATTCACACGGTAGGTGGTAACGTGATTTGTGGCTTCAAATTAACATCCTGCAGTAAACACGCTGTTGACTGATTTCATCACGCCCTCCTCAAGATGGCGCGTGAAGATTTGCAACGCCCAACTTGAACAGCAGCGATTTAAATCGATCCTTGCCCAAGGCTTTGGTGAAGACATATGCGAGTTGTGTTCTACTAGAAATCTTTCTAGGTTCAATCTCTATTGACTGTGCCCGTTCCCGAACATAATAACAATCCATCTTAACATCTTGGTTCTCTCGTAATAAACAAAATTAGCAGTAATATGTAAGGCCGCTTGATTATCACAAAATAATATAGTAGGTTCCTTCTAAAGGGCTGTCGTCAAGCCACCACAAAATAAAAATACTGCCCTCAGCTTTTCTAATAGGTAGATAGGATGAGTATAGGTCGATCCCACAGAAAAGAAATGAGATATTTGATAAGACTTCAACAAGAACGCACAGTTAATAGCAACAATGTATATCAAAGCAATAGAGAATTGTGAGAGTGATTAAAAAAGTAGTGATAAAGCAATAATAAAGGCATCAAGTGAGTGGAAACATACTTACAAAAATAAAGCGACGATGTAACGATCCTTGGGAGGAAGTCCTCCCACGCCAAACATACAATGATCGAATTAACGATATATTCCAACTAAGAAAGCATAGCTATTTATAAGAAACACTAATGACTAACACTACACTTGACTAACATAATCTCGTCCGTTGGATGAAGGGCATAATCGTCTCTAAGGCTCTTGTGTGTGAGAGAATTGAATGCACACAACTTTTTTTCCAAGTAAACTTAACCACCAAGGAAATCTCCGTTTATGAGCAGAATCAATCAGCATTGATGAGCAAATCTTCTTTCCATATTTGTGTGCTTAATTGGTGTGAACACCAAGTAAGTCAACTTTCGTCGTTAAGTGTAAATCTTTCCATAAATAGATGCTTGATCTTCAAAAATATTCCTTTGGGCTTGAGCTAAGGTTGAAGGCTTCCATGTTGATAATGGGCTTGAGGGCTTCGATAATGGGCTCCACCAATGGGCCGAATCTCACTTGATTGGGCTTTTCTCCAAATACGTCCAAATGAGCTCCAAATCTTCATCTTTACGATATTCCTCCTACAAAACCATAAAATCAACAAAGATGAGATATTCAAGGGAAAATAATCATAATTAGCTATCAAAACCTAGCAAAATAGCATACGAAATGAGTTCTAAATAATGAGTTATCACCTTCTGTGGCGCATGTAAATCCGATAACAACCATCGCAGCCATAGTAATTCACTCACCGTTACTGCCATGGCTTATATTCTGCCTCTGCGGAAGATTTGGACACAACTTCCTGCCATATGGTACGCCAAGAACCACCTAATGTGATGAAATAACCAGTGCAAGATCTTCTAGTTGTGAGACATCCTCCCCATTCAGCATCACAATATGCTGTAAGAAGCAAATCTCCTTCAGCTTGTAACAAGATTCCTTGTCCTGGTGACCTTTTTAAGTACCGCAAAACTCTCAATGCAACATTCATGTGTTCTTGCCGTGGCGTACTGACAAATTGACTAAGAACATTCACGGCATATGTGAGATCTGGTCTGGTAACAATCAAATATAAAAGGCGCCCAACCAAAAGTCTATATTTTGCCGCATCTATGAGTGGACCATTGCTGTGTGCTCTTAACTTATGATTCTGTTCCATAGGAAAAGCACTGGTTTGCATTATTGCATCCCGCTTTCCTCCAATATATCTAAGGCATATTTTCTCTAACTGATGACTATCCCAGCTGATGATTGTGCAACCTCTATTCCAAAAAAGTATTTCAAAGGATTTAAATCCTTGACGCTGAAACTTGTCGTTCAAATACCCTTTAATTTCTTGGATTTTATCACCATTGTTACCAGCAAGTATGACATCATCAACATGTATCAAGGCTGTAATGAAAATCTCACATTTATCATAAAGGAACAAGGAGTGATCTGCCTTAGACTGCCGGAAACCCACATCCACTAAGGCCTTAGTGAATTTGTGATACCAATTACGAGAAGCCTGCCGCAGAGCATATAATGATTTCTGCAACTTGCAGACCCTCGTTTCATCCACCTTAGCAAAGCCTTGAGGAATCTTCATAAAAACTTCCTCCTCCAAATCTTCATGAAGAAAGGCATTGTTTACGTCCAATTGATGAATATCCCATCTTCTCTTGGTAGCAACAGTAAGCAAACACCAAACTGTAACAAGTTTTGAAACCGGTCGAAAGTCTCATGGAAATCAACTCCTTCAATTTGAGTGAAGCCTTTTGAAACAAGCTGCAGTTTATAGCGATCTATCTCTCCATTGGGTTTAAACTTCACCTTGTAAATCCACTTAGTATCAATGGCTCTTTTATCTGGTAGAAGTGGTACAAATTCCCAATTTCCGTTCTCCTCCATAGCTTTGATTTCCTTCTTCATGGCTTCTTGCCAGTGCTTATGTTTCACTGCTTGTGCAAAATGCTTTAGCTCATCATGAGAAGTGATGGCCGCAAGAAAAGCTTTATGTGAGTGGAAATCTATCATAAGAGACATAGTTTGATAAAGGATATTGATCGGTCGTCAGCAAATCAAAAAAATAATCCCAACAATTACTAACTAAAAATAGCTAGGGCAAGTAGGGGTCGAATCCACAGAGAGATAGGTTATTATTCTTTTTCTTAAAACAGTTAAACAAAATAAAGAGATTTTTTAAAAGTAGAATCAAATCAAAGCAAACTAACAATTAAAATTATATAAGAAAACAATCAAGAAAATGAAAGAAAACAATTAATCAGAATAAATTGAGAAAAAAATTAAAAGAAAACCCTCCAACATAGAACTAATATCCCTCTTGAGAAGAATATCATGGATCATAGATATCTAAGAATTTTGAAAACAATGGATAGTTTGCTTGGAATTAAATCCTAAATTACCTAAATTACATAAAACTCTTGATCCAGTGTGAATTATCCCTTTTATTCTTTAAACAATTACCTCTTGATCCAGTGTGATAATTGCTCAAGAATAAAGCATTAAGATCTAGTAATTTACAAACACAACGAGCAATTAAATCGGCCATTGATTCTTAAATCCCTTGGAAGGAAGATCCTTCGCTTCCAATTGCTACCAAACAATTAAATCTGAAGATCCTTCAAGACTTCATTAGCTAATGCAACTTAATTTATCAAGATAGTGTCGACTCCAATCCATCAAAACAAGCAACATAGAATTCATGCAGAGAATTAAGAAATACCCAAAACAATTTTCATATAAAAGCACAAAATCTCACCATGATATAAGTCAAGAGATCAATTAAATTCTACATTGGAGAAAAGAAAAGGATTACTCACTCATGAATTGAGTGAGCATCCAAAGAATAAGAAGAAAACTTATCTATGGATGGGAAGAAGAAGGGGGGGGGGGGCTCCTTTGCAAAACCCTAGGATTGCCGCCCCTCTCTATGCAAAGAGAGGGTGCGGCACCCTTAGCCTAAAACTAGAAGAAAAACTAGAATATTTTCTAAGAAAAATATGGAAAGAAAGATTGTTATTTAGGGTTACATAAGGTGGGTATTTATAATGGAAAAATAACCTAAAGACTCAAATTATAGTTAGGATAGGACTCTAGGACATTTTAGAGGCTGACTTGGTCTCCAAGTTGGCTTAAAAGTCTTCCTAGAACCGAAATCCAAGTGAAAATAGGATCCTGGAAAATTCTGGAAACGCATAGTAACTTCGACAGCAATTTCGGGCTTCAAGATGGCAGAACTGGGTCTTGGGTTTCAAAGTAAAGTTGTAGATCTCGGAGTTATCTTTGTAACGCCTACTCACAGGCCTAATTTAGAGGTCTGAGCAGAAAGTTATAGCCGTTTTACCGAGACTGCGCTGAATCCTAATCCAACTAGGACTAATATGCGGGAATTGGATATTTCCTTGGGCTTGTGCGGCACAAATTGGGATTTTAACTCCAATTGTGGGCTTATATGGGCTGAGTATTATCCCATATAAAATATCCAAAAATCCAAAGTTTCCGGGCTTCTCCATAGCTCGTCTTCAATCCTTCGCGATTTAAGCTCAATCCTCAATTCTTGCCTCTTGAGATAATTCTTCAATGGTCTTCATATCTTCAAATTATATTCAATAAATCTTCAATCACGAACTTCGAATCTCCAAATCTTCACTCCAAATTTCTAAGTCCATATTTGTGCAAAAAGTCATCAATTTAGCTCCAAAAATAGTGAAAAACAACAAGTTTCCACTTTTCTTGTCTTGAAGACCTAAAAACACAAATACTAACAAAATAGGGTTAAATCACACGTAAAAATACCGAAAAGCATAGGAAAATGATCATAAAAATATGGTCTATTTTGGCTCGATCAGATATACCATTGAATTAGCCGATGGAGGAGGAACAGGTTGTGATGGTGCAATGGAGGGTGGCAAGTCAGTTTCAAAACCATCGAAATGCTATGACTGCTTTCGTTCACGCTGACTGCGTCTGATTTCTACTCGATAGTCTGTTGCAGTTGTCTCGTCCACAGTTTCCATGACAGAGTCATTCACATTAACTGCGGTAGTGTCACAATTCTCTACAACAGGAATGTCAAGACTAGTTTTTGTCATTGAATCACCAGAATCAATCTCCCTTGCCGTATGAAATTCAACTATCTGTGGCAAGGACACTACTCCATCATCATCATCATCAATTCCCTGCAACCCAAAATCATTCATCATTTTGTTAGGCAACCTTTTTTCTCCTGTGTTAACTTCCTTAAAATGATACGCATCTTCAAAGAAAGTTACATCTCTGGAAGTGTAAAACATTTTTCTTTCAACATCATAGACCTGATATCCCTTTTTCCCATATGGATAACCGATAACAACACATGGTCTTGCCCTTTCACCGAACTTATCCTTCACTTTATTATCACGGGCATAAGCCAAACAGCCAAAGACTCTTAATTGGCTATAGCCAGATTTCTTCCCCAACAATATTTGAAATGGTGATTTATTGTTGGTTACCTTGGAAGGCAATCTGTTGATGATATAAATGCGGTAAGAACACACTCTCCCCAAAAACTGATGGGTAAACCTGATTGGAACCTCAAGGCACGTGCTACCTCCATGATATGCCTATGTTTCCTTTCTGCAAGTCCATTCTATTGCATGGTGTCAGTGCCAAGAAGTCTGCAATATTATGCCATGCTCTTTATAATAATCAAGCATACAGTTAGACTGAAATTCCGGTCCATTATTAGTTCTTATCTGCTTGACATTCTTACCAATCTGTATTGATATCATATAACAGAGCAAAATCAAATAATGACTAACCTCAGATTTATACTTCATTAAATCTACTGAAGTCATCTACAATTGTAAGAAAATAATGTGCCCCTGAAGAAGATGGAGTTTGATAACCACCCCAAATATCGCAATGAAGTAAATCAAAACAAGAATCTGATTTGATTAACTAGTGGGAAAAGGCAATCTGGTTTGCTTTGCACACATGCATGAATCACAGTGCTTAACATCTACACAAGTAACTTTGCCACAATCAAACTGAATTTGCCATATCTTCGCACTAGATGCATGACCAAGTCTCTTATGCCAAATGTTGGAATCTCCTCCTTTATTGACTGACATTGCCACACCTCAAATGCGAACTGGTTCAAGCTAATAGAGACCATCTCAAAGCCTACCCACTCCAATCAGCCTTCTCGTACGTATGTCATGTATCACACAAAAGTCCAAAATGAAGATTAGTGCACAATCAAGATCTGATGTCAATCTTCTAACTGAAATTAAATTACATTTAAAATCAGGAATATTTAAAACACGATCTAGTTGCAACCCATTGGGAAGTTGGGTTTTCCCAATATTCTTCACTAGAATTCTATCTCTGTTCGGTATTGTGACAGGAAATACCCCTTTTGAACTCTCTATCTCATTCAAAAGTTTACTGTTCTTGCTTACGTGGTCTGTGGCTCCCGAATCTATCACCCAAGTGTCTTCGGTAGTATTTACTGTGACAATATTTACTGCAACGGTATTTGTTGATTGGATCTTCTCTCCATTCCCATTCAGGATCTGCAAAAGTCTTGCCAACTGCGCTTGTGTCAAGCCTGGTATTGGATGGGCTACAAAATTAGTGTTAGCTGCCTTTGACTATCCTCCTTTACTCCGCAGGATATCCAAGGAGTTCCTGACATTGGTCCTTGGTATGGCCCATCTTCTGGCAGTGGCCACATCTTGGCTTTTCCCATCTTCTAGGTTCTTGACTTCCACAACCTCTATCATGGTAGTTTCCCTGTATTGTAGAGGTTGTTATCTCGACAACATGCCTTTGATTCGTTGAAATTTGTCTTTTATCATCTGAGACATGTAATGAATAAGGTGACAATACGTCTACCCAATTTGACTAGCTGCCAGAGGATGCAGATTTGCTGCTCTCACTGTTAGATTTACTAGAGGATGCAGATTTGCTGCTCTCACTGTGTAGACACCTATTTTATTTTCAGTATTTATATATATACTCTTCACTTAGCTTCTTCTTTCACTCATTTTCCTTGATTTCCATACCATTTGCCAAATAATTCCCTTACTTTAAATCAAATTAATCAATTCCCTTGAGTCCACTTTTCCTTTTATTTCATTACCATTCTATTTCTTTTAGGGACATTTTAATTGATTTATCCATTTCCTCTTTAGGGATTTATATCCTTTTGGGCTTCCCTTTTATCCTGTTGGGCTTCTACATTTTGATTTGGGCTGTGGCATTTCTTTTGGGACTTATCCTCTTTATGGCATATGGGCCTTTTTGTTGACATTGGGAATCTATTTATTGGGTCATTCTCAAGTCCAAACCGATTGAAGGAAAGAGAAAAGATAATTAATTTCATTTTATTGGATTTAATTTCCTTTTACAAATGATGCACTAAAAAGAACAGAAATGGATGTGTTTGTTTGAAACTAGTCTATACTCCACTTGAAATTCCAACGCTCGATTTATCTCTTTAAAACAACCTGCAAAAGCAAATCCACAAGTGGTTAGGGGCACTTCAAACCGAAAGCGATATGGAATACAATGGAGTAAACAAGGCAGTGAGCATAGAATATGGCAGAGAAGGGACGGCAAAAAATTAGGCCTAGGGAAAGTTAATTTTGGCCATTCGAACTCAATGCTCAAGGCTAACTCTTAAGTTCAAAATCCAACACAGGCTGTGAAATGCATGATAGTTCTAGAATGCAAGCACTGCTGCGAAGCAAAGTGTTAGAAGCCTATGCAATGGACAGAAAAGAGCTAAATGCACTGTATCATGACTCAAATGTAGATATAAGCAGCAAAAACAACAATCAAGATTCAATTGCAGTGAGCGGTTTTCATTTTACCAAACAGGAGGTTAAGCGAGGCAAGGCCATTATAGTGAACACTGCAAATCATCACAACATTTTAAGATCGGATTAGTGGCAATTTTGTAGCAAACAATGAAATAATGAGTGGTTTGAAGTTCGAGCAAGCAAAAATGACAAGATCAATTGGAAGGATAGTTGCGCAGAAAATTAGTCATGCGAAGGAAAAAAGTATTGCAATTAGCAAACAAAGTCATCATTCATTTTAGCACAGAAAAAGAACATCCATGGCAAATTGCAAAGATTGGATACAACACATAAAGGAGAAAGCAAATCAGGTTCAAAATTTGAGGGGGCAAACAAGTGAGTCTAGTGCAAGTGTGGACAGCAGAGAATACATCAAGCAAACATCGCTGTCAAAACACCAATACAGAGCAATCAATGGCAATTCAGGGACAGTCATACAATAAAACCAAAGTGAAGAGCACCAAAGAAAGCAATGTTGATTGCATCCAATTAGTTTAGCACATTAAGTTATAGAAACATAATTTGTATAGGCATTTGAGCAACAAAGAGAGAGTTTGAAATGTCAAACCATTTGCAAATACACATTCTCTAGTCAACAAGTTGGTTCAACCATCAATTTACTTTGTAATGAGAAGATACATTTGAGATGGCAGTAAGGCAAGCTCAAGGAAAAGCGTGTGACAAGAATTTACCACAGGACAAATTGAAAATCAAAAGAAAGCTCATCTACAATCACAGTGCAGCAAGGTATGTTCAACAACATGTAAGCAGTTGCACATGACCACCAAGTTAAAAGAATTTGCAAGCAATAGTAATAAAACAATGCAACAACAAACAATCCCCATTGGAGTCTATTAGAAAAAGAGAGTAATTGAGAGCCACCTCACCCTTCCACACGTGCGACAACAAAATTCATCTGAGGAGAAAGAGAAAACAAATTAGCAATGAAATTGAAATGGCTCAAAAACAGACAAAATAAAGGAAAGGGAGAGGCAATTTCACTTGCCAACTCACCACAGCCACATGTGCACATCAATCTTCACCTGAAAAAGAAGACAAGAGAGGAATTAATTAAAAATTTCAGAATTTGGAAAATGGGAAGCCGTTGGATTGATAGCTCACCACTAAGATTGAATTGAGACTGGGGGCTATATATTCATATTATCAAAAGTCTGGGGGGGGGGGGGACAGTTTCCAAGAAGCAAAAAACGTAGCAGAGAGTTTCGTATCATCTTTTTTCTTTGAAAAACACAAAAAGAACCCCTAAGCTTTAGTTTAACCCTTCTGTCAATTGAAAGCAGTAACAACATCATTCAAAAACATCAAAGACTCCATTTTTTCCTTCATTTTTCTTGCACATAACCAACAACAAAAACCCCAAAAAGAAAGGCTTTTATCTTAGTAGTCATCCGTCCCTTTTAGGTAGTTCATCGAAGTAAAAAATCCCAAAAAGTTTCTTTTAGTTTTATCAAAGAAAAAAACAAACAAAAAATAAGAAAAAAGGGTTTTCGAGTCTAGGTTTTAGAATTCATTTAGGCAGTTGGTTCGGTAGGAAATAAGAGGAAAGGGAGGAGAGATACATACCTCAAAATTGGCCAGATCCAACGGTTGGTTGTTGAGATCGGAAAAGCTTCAAGGGCCTTCGGATTAGGTTTATTCTTGGGGTTCACGGGCAGAATTAGAGAAATCTAAGGCAAGATTCGGACTTGGGAGGTGTAGAAAGGCTGACATGGAAAGTTTCCCGGCCATTCGAGCTCTGGTGGAGCTCCGGTGTGGCGGACTTTGGCGATCCGACGGTGGTGCAAAACCCGGAAAGAATATTGGGTGGCGGTTAGGGTTAAACATTTCTGAAATGAAGAGGAAGTATTGCAATCTATAGTAACCCATAAAATCCGATTCGGAAACTTGCCAGACCCGACCCGTATTGACTCGCTAGGCCCACTCCTATTGGTAACATCTATTTCCTGACTTTGGGCTTAGGGATGTCAATGGGGCGGGTTTTAGGCGGGTGGTATATTCCCCGAACCCAATCCCGACTTGAAGACCTTATCCCCGTCCCCGTCCCCGTTCCCGGCGGGGAATGAAATAAAGTCCCCGTCCCCGTGGGGTCCGACGGGGACGGGGAATCCCCGTTACCCGAATATTACAATTAATTTTTTAAGCAAAATGTAATTCATAAAAAGTTTAGTACAAAACATTACATAGATTAATACAAGTTTACAACACCACAATTACAAGTTTTCAACACCGTGAAAGGTATTACAAGTCTTCATATTTGATTTATTGTATAGTTTAATTTAATACATACCTCCATCTCTTCCAACTCTTCATCACTTTCAAAATCTCCATGAATTGTGCCACATGCATTTTCCTTGTTGGAGCAATCACCTATAAAAGAATATATGTATATTATATTTAGCAAAAGAAAATAAAAAAGAATAATTCTTTTAGGTAATTTCATACCTTCAACCTCTTTAAACAACCAACTTTGAGTGCACATTAATGCCTCCAAAGTATCCGTATTAAGCTTACTTCGATGAGGACTCACCAATCTACCACTAGTGCTGAAAGCAGATTCTAAAGCCACCGTAGAGATCGGAACAACCAAGATATCCTTAGCAATCTTTCTCAATGTTGGGTAACGGAGTCCACCAATTTTCCACCAAGTTAAAATATGAAAGTCTGGATTTCTTGGCAAAACTTTCTCCTCCAAATAGTAGTCTAACTCAGATTGACCCGCATTTTGTTCCAAACTACTCACATAAGTATCATTGTCATCAAGGAAGCCATAATCAACACCATCAATTTTCTTGGGAGCAACAAATTGAGAAGAAGAAGAATCAACAGATTTGGTAGCTTCAGAAAAAATTTCATATTCTTTCACCAAATCATAACAATATTGTTTGATCTTTTGAATCTCATAATCAACCATACTTCCATAAAATCGAGGAAAGAAATATCCCAACAACTTCAACTTAAATCTTGGGTCAAGAATTGTTGCCACTCCCATAATTCCATGAATTGTTTCCCAATAATTATCAAACTTTTTTAACATACTTGTGGTCATATTTTTAATAGTCTCAATAGGAGAATCCTTCCATGTCACCAAAGAAAGTTTGATCTCACACATCAATGGGAAAAAAACATTAGTTGTGGGGTATTGTCTCCCTGAAAATACATAGGAAATAGAATAAAAAAACGCAGCCTTTTACAAATCTCATCGGCTAAAACCCAATCTTCATCAGTTGGTGCATAAGAAAAATTAGGTTCTCTTTGTTGCAACTGATAAAAAACATCCTTATATTCCAAAGCAACACTAAGCATCAAATATGTGGAATTCCATCGAGTCTTACAATCAAGCACTAATTGTTTGGAACTACTTATGCCCAAATGTCTCACATTTTCTTTAAAAGTTTGTTTTCTTTTTGGTATGGCTATCCAAAAAGCAAAACTATCTCTATCCCTCTCAATTCCATCACCTATTACCTTTAACCCATCTTGGACAATCAAATTTAAGATATGAGCACAACAACGCATGTGAATTAACTTTCCACGTAACAAAAGATGACTAGGATTGAGCTTGGATAGAAGGATATCAACCATAGCATCATTAGCAGAACAATTATCAACTGTCAAAGTGGACAACTTTCTTTCAGTGTTCCAATCAAAGATACAATTCAACAACTCTTGTGCAAGAGTAGTCGATGTATGTGGACAAGGCACATAAATAAACCTAACAAGTAAAGAAAAATTGCACAACAAAGTATAAGAATCAATTTCGCAGCCACTCAATTCTATAAAAAATAACTCAACAAGTATAAAAAAACAATTTCAACTATACTTAATTCTATAAAAAATAACTCGTACCTCATAATCAAGCTTTCCAAATTCCAATTTTCATCAATGAAATGTGCCGTGACGGCCATGTATCCTTTCTTTTGATTAGAAGCTGTCCACATATCCGTAGTTATTGGAATCCTACTTGAATTCTTGCTCAAAATATCCATAATCTTGGACCTTTCAACACAATAAATCTTCATGATGTCACTTCTCACCGTGTTTCTAGAAGGAAGCTTGAACAATGGTTGAAGGTTAGTTGAATACTTTTTGAACCCATAATGTTCAACCATTGAAATTGGATACTCGTGAAATATTATCATACTAGCAAGGTCCTTTCTTGAACATTCTTGACCAAATGAGTAATTGCTTACAACCATTTTCCCATCCGCCTTCCATTGTTGTTGAATCAACATTTGTTGCCTTATGTTCTTAACAGGCTTCATTTTGCAAATCCGAAGATGATGATGAAGATGTTTTGTTCCATTCTTGCTTCCTGCTGCAAGTTGTTTTTTACAATACATGCACTCCGCTTTATCCGAATCTCCAACTTTAAACTTTTTAAAATGTTACCAAACCAATGATTTAAGTCTCTTAGTACCAACATTTGTCTCTCTTTCACTAACTAGACCTCCCATTGAAGCTGGACTTTGAAATTCATCTTGAATGGGAGACTCTACCGGTGACGCAATAGGAGTTGATGAGTCACCAATTCCCATTGCAGATTGGCTACTACCAACTGGAGTGCTAGAATCATTACCTCCCATACTTGCTAAGAAGAAGAAAAAAAAACAGAATCATTACCAACAGAATTAAGGGTTTTAATCTCAGTAACACTGTTAGTTGAGTCAATATGTCTGAAAATTGCTTTATCTGAATATGTTTGATCTTGTTCACTCAACATTATTGAAACACATATGCAATTGTTTTGAAATAAGGAAACGACTCAACTAGAAGCAGAGTCTTATGTGTTCTAGATATTTGAAACCCTCTTTTACATATTATAGCAAATTGGAGAATTTTTTTCAAGAATCCAGCCATAGAGATAAAGAAGCAGAATTCTGCAACCCCATTTCTAAACTCTTCATCTTTCATCTATGGATTTTGTAGCTAAATAAACAAACGAGAAACAGAACGTGGAAAAGCTGTACATAAAAAAAATCAAAAAGGTTGCAAAATAGTTTGATCTAAAAACTGTAAACTATAAATACCCTTTTACAAATTTACACCGAAAAAAGAAAAGAGAGAGTTAGAAATTACCTTTGGCTAAGCTTGGAGCTTTGGTGGAAGAGAAAAAGCTTTGGCGTTGAGCAAACAAAAAAAATAAACAACCCACTATAAATGAGGAAGATTAAATTAGGAAGTTTAAAATTTGATTGGTGAGGAGGAGGAAGGATTAAGAAGAACCGAAAAAGTGAAAAATGGAGGAGTGGATGGAGACTGGAGAGTGAGAGAAGCGGGCAAGCGACGTGGTTTGTCTCATGTCTCGTTGATATGTTTTTTAGGGTTAGTCTGTTGCTCTGTTTAGGGAGTAAAGGTTGGCGGTGCTTTTTTCTTTTATTGTTATTTACTAGGCCCAAATCTCAATCTAATTATGTGGCTATCCCAAATGAAAAAATTATAAGCCCAATAGTAAAGCCCAATAAAGTGTGTGTGTGTGTATATATATAAAAATTTCGGGGCTGGGTTTGGGGCGGGGGGACCATTCCCCATCCCCGTCCCCATTTCCGACGGGGAATGAAAAACGATCCCCGTCCCTGAACCCGTTCCCCAAAAATACTCCCCAAACCCGTCCTCGTCAGAGCGGGGAATCGGGTTCCCCATTGGGTTCGGGCCCCGTTGACATCCCTATTTGGGCTTCCAATTTATTTGTTTGGGCTTCCTAATTGTTATGGGCTTTTAATTCTTTTCACTGTTTGGGCTTTTAAACTTATCGTTTGGGCTTTTATAGGGTTTGTCCAATTTATATTAGTTTAAGCTAAGGTCTAGTTCCATTATTAGTTTAAGTAATTTAATTCTTAATAAATCGGTAAAATTAAAATTCTAGAATTTGCTTAATTTCATAGTTTAGTTTAATTGTCAATAGGTTAATAAAAGAAAAAAAAGAGAAAAGAAATTGTTATTATTCCCATGTTCATGTGAGTAATAAAAATGATCTGATAATGGAATGATTAATCGGGATTTATACAATCTTTGCCTATCTTAATTCATCTTTGTAAGGCTTGGAATATCCGGATGGGGGTCTTAGCCAGTATGAGTGGCAGGTGCCCGGAAGGTATTCCTCGTATAATTATTCGGTAAAAATTTGCATTTAACCGGAAGACATGCATCACGTGCATTCATGCATCTAGGGTTTAGATTTAGTAATTTTCAATTAATTGTTAAGGAAAATCCAAAAAAGAGAAAATTGAAAATGAGATACAATAAAGCCATTTTCTTCAAATTAAAAAGAGTTTGTGCTTGAAAATTGTTTTGTTTTAGTTTTCAAAAATAAAAATTAAAAAAAGAAAGAAATGAGTATTTCAAAATTAAAAAATAAAAAGGTTTTCAAAATCCAAAAAATTCTAAATTCAAAAAGAATTCCCTTCAAAGTTTTCAAAGTGGGAAAGTTCCCATCAAGTTTCAAAGAGTTCAATTTAGGTCTTTTCAAAGTGGGATAGTTCCCATCAAGTTTTCAGAGAGTTCAATTTAGGTATTTTCAAAGTGGGAAAGTTCCCATCAAGTTTTCAAAGCGTTCACTTTAGGTCTTTTCAAAGTGGGAAAGTTCCCATCAAGTTTTCAAAGTGTTCAATTTAGGTCTTTTCAAAGTGGGAAAGTTCCCATCAAGTTTTCAAAGTATTCAATTTAGATATTTTCAAAGTGGGAAAGTTCCCATCAGGTTTTCAAAGCATTCAAACAGCATTTTTCAAACAGAGTCGTTTTAAAGGTAAGTTCTTAAGAAAATCCTCTCATGAGGAACCCAAAAAGAGAACAAATAATAAATGGGAAAGAAAGACTGATTGAGGGGTTCAATCATCGCTTTCAACTCCCAACATTCCTATTTCAAAATCCAAAACCCATTTTTGCTTATTTATTTGCTAATTTCAAAGATTAATAAAATTTCTTGATGGTATGAAAATATTTAAGAATAGAGACAACCCATAATAGAAACCCATAGTTAATTATAGACTAGTTAGTGTCGTCTTCTTGACGGGCGTCGTGGGGGTGCTAATCCTTCCCCATGCGTACCCGACTCCCGAACCATAGACTCTGGTTAAGTGACCATATTAGGTTTAGTGTTACCTTGGCCAAGCATCGGGTTAACATTAGGCTTAATAATTGGATAGGTGGCTAATCCCACCTAGGTTAAAAAAGATTAGTGGCGACGCCCATAGATCCTAGTAGTTTTCTTAAGTCGTTAGCGGCAGGGTTTGGACCCCGAACCCGCACGTTGCCTTTTATTCGTTGAAATTTGTTTCTGATCATCTGAGACATGTGATGAATAAGGTGACAATACGTCTACCCAATTTGACTGGCTGCCAGAGGATGCAGATTCGCTGCTCTCACTGTTAGATCTACTAGAGGATGCAGATTTGCTGCTCTCACTGTCAGTGATACGAATCTAGTGGTGATTGATTCAAATCTACCCTTGAATTCCTCCAAAGATCAACTTGAAACTCCAAATTCTAGACTTGATGAATTTGATAGTCTTCCTAAAGATCCAATCTTATTTCGTCGGCCCTAGATGATCAATTAGACCTGCAATTGACAACCTAAGATCACAAGAAACACAACTAGATAATTATTATCTAATTGTTTGCTAGGACTCTACAAGATTGAAGAGATCCTAAGTATGCTTAAACTAGAACAATGAAACTAAATTCTCAAAAGAACTCTCTCTTAGATTGATAAACTTAACTTGTGTTTACAAGAGGGGTATGGATCCCTTGTATAGTAGTAAGGGATGACCAAAGCATCAAATAAAAACCCTATGGGCGTCCAAACATAAGGGCTAGGGAAAAACTAGTCCAAGCCCAACTAGGAAAAGGAAATAATGACATAATTAAACAATGATTGGACTTAATTAGATAAGGCCCAACCCAAATGACATTTAAACTTATAAATAAGCTAATCTGAGATAAATTAAAGCCCACAATGACTGAAATATATATTCAAGCCCTAAGTCATCTCTGGTCCAACCCATGCATGGGGTACCCTCGACCAACCCATGCAAGGGCTAGTGCAGAAAGTTTGAATCAATAGCAAGCAAAGTAATTGGTGCTTACTTGCTCCAATCATCTCCAAAGCTCTTGAATTGAACTTCAATGGTCTTCATATCATCAAGATGAACTCGAACAAGGCTCATGAGTGCATCCTTGAATCTCTTAGCTCTTGCACTTGTCATCAGACCAATATGCATCTTTAATGGATCAAATGGCATCTTCTTGGTGCTTGAAACTTACTCAACGATATCTCCATGATGTTCATGCATCTCCATGCTTCCTTGCAAGCCATGCTCATCCTTTCCATGATCTCCATTGTCATTCTCAAGTCCATGATAAGTCCTTGGCGCATCAGTTAAATTTTGCCATGTGTTTACCGGGTTTTTAGCTTTGATACCATGTAAAATTTAGTGAAGAAGAATTGTGTTTTAGAAGGCTAAATGCGCATTTCAGGATCTAACGTTTGCTCGAAAATGCAATTCAGGATACACCGTTACGACTTGTGTCAATTCAGAATATAACGTTATCGACTTGTGTCATTTTAGGATATGGACAAATGAAATTAAGTGTTTGCCTTACATGCGTCATACACATGTTGACACATGTCGTTTCTTTTTTTTTTTAAATTAGGATTCATCAAGATCTTCAGCTACATAATCAGCAAAAATTTAATCATATTATTTTAATAAGAATACCAAAAGCTTTAACATCATTTAAATCCTATATGTTGGCTTTTCTCAATCACAGTTTGGTTTACTACAATTAATACACACTAAATCCCAATTTTTATATATGGTAGATTTACAGCGCAAATGCGCAAGATGAAGAGATAATTTTCTAGCAAGAAAACCCAAAATGAATTTCGTAATAAGAAAGAAATAATTATGAGTCATAATGAAGAAATATGGCAAAAGCATACAGAATGTAAAAAAATAAAACCGAAGTGAATTTTTTTCAAATATGAAAAAACTAAAAACCCCAAAATTGAAAATCCCAAATTAGATTAAGATTTAGTTTCCTCTAAAATCTCCCACCAAACCCTTTGATTCAACACCCAACCTGTCGCAACGTGCGGGTTTGGGGTTCCGAACCCTATCATTTAACGACTTGAAATAGGGGAAACTACCTGTTTCTAACTATGGAGTCGCCACTAATCTTTTTTTTCTGGTGTGATTAGCCACCTATCCAATTATTAAGCCTAATGTTACCCGATGCTTGGTTAGTTTTACACAAAACCTAATAAATGGTCTTCTAACCAGAGATTCTATGGTCCAGGAGTCGGGTACGCGTGGGGAAGGATTAGCACCCGCACGACGCTCGTCAAAAGACGACACTGACTAATCTAGACTTAACTATGGGTTTCTAGTAGTGGTTGTCTCCATTCTTAAATTTTCATGCCCTATTAAAAGATTTTACTGACTTTTGATTGAGTTAACACATTATCTTACTATTGATTACTCTTTTATTTCTTGATTATTGATTACCATTTTTTACTCTTTTTACTTATTACCATTTTTTACTCTTTCTAATTAAATTACTGATCACCTTTTTCATACTCTTTCTTACTGATTACCATTGTTTAGGGTTTAGTCTTTTTTTATTGATTTCATTTTCTACTCTTTTTAACTAAGTTATTGATTACCCTTACTCTTTTTTTTTACCGATTACCAATTTTTACTCTTTTTTACAGATTACCATTTTCTTACCTATTTTTTACTGGTTTCCATTTTTTGCCTTTTTTACTTTAATTATTGAGTACCATTTTTACTCTTTTTTCACTTTAATTACTGAATGCCATTTTTAATTTTTTAATCTTTTTACCATTTTTACTCTTTGAATTTTAATTATTGATTACCATTTACTCTTTATTGATTACTATTATCATTTTACTGTTCACTGTTTACTCTTTTACTAATTACTATTACTCTTCCTTGATTACTCTTTACTCTTTACTGACCATTATTACTCTTTTACTCTTTACTCTTTACTCTTTTACTGATTAATCTTTACTCTTTACTGATTACTATTACTCTTTTACTGATTTCTCTTTACTCTTTCACTGATTACTATTTTACTGATTACTCTTTACTCTTTTACTTGTTACTATTTTACTGATTACTCTTTTATTCTTTACTGATTACTATTACCATTGTGCTGATTACTCTTGACTCTTTGAATTTTAATTATTGATCACCATTTCCATTGTACTGATTACTTTTTTCTCTTTACTGATTACTATTACTGAATTACTACTTATCATTTTCTTTTTGAACCCCTTTCTTTTGACTGATATCACTTTCCTTTTCTTCTTCCTCTCTTTCTCTTAGATTTTCCTTTTATGATTCCATATTTATTGATGTTGTAGACTCTTAAAAGCATGGATGCACATGATGTATGAAATTCCAATTTTGAGATTTTTTACCGAATGATTATACGAGGAATACCATCCAGGCACCCGCCACTCATACTAGCTAAGACCCCCATCCGGATATTCCAAGCCTAGAAAGGATGAATTAAGACCGACAAAGATTGTCTAAGTCCCAATTAACCATTTCATTATCGGATCAATTTTAATTATTCCAAATGATGATGGTAAATGCAAAT
The DNA here is from genome assembly GCA_001974825.2 of Corchorus olitorius. Lineage (NCBI taxonomy): Eukaryota > Viridiplantae > Streptophyta > Magnoliopsida > Malvales > Malvaceae > Corchorus > Corchorus olitorius. The sequence goes on along the minus strand of AWUE01017921.1, from coordinate 71,496 downwards.
AATACATGAAATTTCAATTTTGATTGATTTACCAGGTGATTATACGAGAAATCCATCAGGACCCAAACCCACACACTGGGAAGTGTCCTTCCGGTAATTTCAAGCCCCAAATGGAAGCAATTCAATTAATCTCGAATGAACATGGTATCGCAGCAATTTATGAAAATAAACATGAATGAAAATGTTCAAATTAATCTAAAATTAAATTAAAACTTAATATTTTTAAAACCTAAATCCAATTTTACCAATTTATTAAAAGTTAAACTAAATACCTAAATTGAGTATGAAACTAGACCTTGAATTAAACCCATATATAAAAACTAGACTAAGTCTCAACAAAGCCCAAGTACACAAAAAAGTTGAAAAGCCCAAGTCAGAATTTACCATTGCATATGGGCCTGGCGGGTCAAGACGGGTCGGTTAAGGTCGGGTGGATCTGGACCGATTTGAGGCTTTAAATATTAATCAAAACGGCACCGTTTTTGAGTTTTGATGGGTTAGTATAAATAGTTAAACAAAGCCCTAATTTCCCTAAGCCTCCTTCTTCCTCATCTAGCCCCGTCACCACCAAACCGATTAGGAATCGCGCCGGCACCATGAACACTTCAAGCCACCATCATCGAAGCTCTGAACCTCCACCGTTGAAGCTCAAAATCTCCCTTTTCCCTCTTTTCGACGGCCTGAACCCAACCTTCTTTCCCCATTGAACCAGCGCCGCTCGTCTCGGCCCTCCGCAATGGCATCTTCTACCTGAACTCTACTGCAAATTCTCCATTCTCTCTAAAAACAAGCCTTGAACTTCTCCCTTTTACTGCTTCTTTCTCCCCTTTTTGTAAACCTAATCCTAAAAGGATCTTATAACCTTCGAAAACTAGCCTAAAGCTAAACCAACCCGGAACATAAACCCTCAAATCCCGGCGGCCCCGAGCCAAGCTTATATCAACTACTCCACTATTCTCACCAAAACCCCTCCTCCAACTTGATGAAACAACCCCAAGATCCTAAGTTCCCAAATCGGTTCAATCACTAGAAAGCGAAAATTTAAAAGAGGCAAAGAAAAGAAAATCAACAGAGCTTCTTCCTCGGGTAATCTCTAGTTTTGTGAAGCTTTTTATTTCAGTATCTTTTTTTGTGTGTTGTTTTCTTTGAATGAACTGACAAACCCTATTTTTTTTTTAGAACTCTCTCTAAAACCTTGAACTTCCTCCTTTTTTTTCTCTTTTTTGGCTGCTAAAAAAAACTCCTAAGAACCATCAACCCTAAAAATTGTCCTCTCCTCTCTTCTACTGAAAACGGTTCTATTTAAAGCTCTCCACTCTCTATTAATAGAGACCGTGGATCCTCTCTTCAATCTCATGATCCCCAAATTTTGCCATTTTCTTGATTTTCATTTTATAATTTCTTTTGTTGCTTTGTGCAGGTGGCATTTTAGGATTGAAAACCGTGTGAAGGACTATTTGCTTGCCACGGTTTGCATACACCCTCTCTATGTTGGCCCTTGTCCTTGCTTATTTTGTCTGTTTTTGCTCAATTTTATTTCTTTGTAACACTCTTCTTGCTAACTCACGTGCCCTCTCTTATGAAAGATGTTTTGTTGACTTGGCAGTGGTGAACCAATGGGCATGCTTGGAGGTTTGGAAGCGCCAATTGGGAGTTGCCAGCAACAATGTAAAACTTTCTTTTTCATTTTTCATGTGATCTATTCTCTGCATTTTTATATTGCTTGTACTCTGCTGGTTTCGCTTGTTGTCAATTGGCCTTGTTGTTGTTTCGAATTCACTCTTATTATGCAGATATGCAATGTAACTATCTACCTGCTAAACTAACCAAAATGTAAAGAGATATACTTACTTAATACTGACTGTTTTGAATGAAATGCTCAAAATATGATGCTATGCTTGAATGTTATTAGACTGAATTTTGAAGGCTTGTGTATGAATGTTGTTGTTTGCTTTGACATGAGTTGCAAAATTCCATAAAAAAATGCTATTTATATCCAAGCTCTATAACCCTAATGATAATATGTATGAAATGCTCTGGAGATGTGATGGTCCTTGTGTGAAGTGAAATGTGATGAGATGCTAAGAATGATGTAATGGATGCTACCATGTATGTTTATATGTTGAATGTAGTCTTATTGATGATTCAATTTGAATGCGATTTGAATCTGAAAATGTGAGATTGCTCTGTTTTTGCCTCCAATCTTGTATTTGTGACTGAGCCAAAAACAACCCTATTTTTATGGCTATTTTAGTATGTTTTTGGATCTATTTATGCTTGAATATATGCTATTTTTGACAATATTTGTGTTTTGAGTTCTTAAGAGAAGTAAAATTAAGAATTGTTAATTTTCACTACTTTTGGAGCTATTTTGATGACTTTTTACACAGATTTTAGCAAAGCAATTTTGAGTATAGATTTGGAGATTCGAAGTTCGTGTTTGAAGACTCATTGAAGATTTGAAGACTTTGAAGAATTATTTCAAGGAGCAAGGATTGAAGATTGGAGCTTTAATTACGAAGGATTGAAGACAAGTCATGAATAAGCCTTTAAGCTTTGGTATTATTGGACATTCTATATGGGAAAATACTCAGCCCATCTAAGTCATTAACTAGAATTAAAATCCCAATTAATGACTCCTATATCCAAGGAAATATCCAAATCCCGTAGATTCCCGATTCTAGTCCTACCAGGATTAGGATTCACCGCAGTTTTGGTAGAAATATCATAACTTTCTGCTCAGACCTCCGTTTGAAGCCCATGAGTACTTGTTGGAAAGCTAACTCCGAGATCTACAATTTTCCTTTGAAGTCCAAGACTCAGTTCTGCCATCTTCAAGTTCGAAAATGCTGTTGAAGTCTCTGCACGAAATCAGGATTTTCTCAGGATCCTATTTTAACTTGGATTCTACTATAGGAAGACTTTTAATCCAACTTGGAGTCTAAGTTAGACCCAAAACCGACTTAGACCTCTTTCCAAGTTAGGATTGGAATTCCTAGGGTTATTTCCACTATAAATAGCCACCTTAGGTCTAGGTTTTTAGTTATGTAGATCTAGAAATTGTATTTGGTAGAATTGTTGAAGATTTGGAGGATCAAAAGCCCTTGTGCCGCCGCCCCCTTCTCTTCTTCCATCCATAAGATAAGTTTCTCTTCTTATTCTTTAGATGCTCACTCAATTCATGAGTAAGTAATCCTTTTCTTTTCTCCAATGTAGAATTTAATTGATCTCTTGACTTATATATTGGTGAGATTTTGTGCTTATATATGATAATTGTTAGAGTATTCCTTTGATCTCTGTTTTAATTCTATGTTGCTTGTTTTGATGGATTGAGCCGGCACTTTCTTGATAAATTAAGTTAGCATTAGCTAGATCAAGTCGAGGATTAATAGTCCAGGCTTGGTTGTTTGTAGCAATTGGTTGAGAATTAACACCTCCTTCCAAGAGAGATAAGGGACTTTGAGTGAGAAATTGCTCTTTGTGTTTGTATAAATTACTAGTTCTTAATGCTTTGTTTCTTGGTGAATCTTTAAGCCTTAACCGGTAATTGATTTGTTAGGAAGTAAAAGGGGTAATTTAAGTCTTAACCGGTAATCTTATCTAATTAAGGTAATTTAGGATTTAATTCCAACAAGCTATTCTTCGTTTTCATAATTATTAGATATCAATGATCCATGTTATAATTGTCAAGAGGGATATTAATTCTACATTGGAGGTTTTTATTAATTGTTTTCTTGATTATTCTATGCTTTCTTATCAATTGTTTTCTTTAATTTTCTTGATTGCTTCCTTAGTTAATTTTAATTGTTAGTTAGATTAGATTTAATTTTACTATAAAAATTCTCTTTAAACTGTTTAATTATTTTAAGAAAAAGAGAAATAACCTTTCTCTCTGTGGGTTCGACCCCTACTTGCCCTATCTGCTTTAGTTAGGATTTTGTTGGGATTTTATTTTTATGATTTGCTGACGATCGATCAATTTGCCTGTGCAAATCTTACTGCAAAAAAAATGCATTGAGTGAGCTAAAAGAATGTATAATGCAGAAATTGAGTAGGCTAAAAGCTTCTGTTTCGACGTTGAATGAGGATTATCTTTCAACTGCTTTAGCTTGATCCTATTCTCTGCTTCTGAGTTTGACCTACACATTATCCCTTGAGTTTCTCGACTGGACCTTGTATTTGCCTTGCTGCCTTATTTATTGCTTCTGAAAATGCTATGCTTTGTATGAGACAAAATGCAATTATGTGTGAAGTGATAAAAAAAATGCAGATGAATGAAAGTAAATGCAACATGACCAATCTTAATGGTTGAATGTTAAAGTATGGTTGCTTATGAAGCTGGCTGTATGTTGGTGTGCTGCACTTTTCTTGATGAAATTGATTCCAATGGTCATGGTTGGATGCTGGCTATTTGCATCGTGGATATTGGTTTTGCTCGCTAAATCACTTTTGTGTCTTTGAACTAATTCCTTATTGCCTTGAATTTTCTCAAAATGTCACTCTGCTTCACTTGAATTTTTGTTTCCCATTTCTGTGTGTGGTCGTTCATATTCAGTCCTAACTTATTCCCATGTAGGCTTAGCAAAATTTATGTTGTAATGACTTTTGGTACCATGTTGGCAGATTGGACAAAAGGAAAGGTTCGCCATCCCATATCTGCTATGCCTTTTAAAGCTGCAAGGATATACAAGACAACAATGGAAATGCAATTATGGGAAGAGGGATTGGAGAAATCAAACCCTTTTCGTGTTTCTTTTTTCTTTCTGTAAATGTAAAAGGGAATGCAATAATGAAAATCTTTTTGTATATTTGTGAAATGTGTAACTTGAAACATGCAGAATGAAATCTCTTTTTTGTGATTTTCCAATTTTCATCTTTTTGTAATTTCTGTAGTTAGGAAATGAAATGCAACTGGAATGCTTCTCAAATAACAAAGACCAAAGGGAAGCACCTAGACACATGAGAACCCAATCGGTTAAAGCCCAAACAGTTAATAAAAGGGAAATTGGCCCCATCAAGAATAATCCAATTTAAAGAAAAGCCCAAAAGAAAATCAACTTGGGTTGTTGAAGAAATAAAAATAAAAGGAAGTGTCATACACTCTATGCAAATTCTATTTCTACTTATGCTATGAAAGCGCCCTAATTAAATTAATGTACGCCAATATGATATGCTAAATTAAAATGAAAAATCTTTTTGAATTTTTATTAAATTCTTGAATGCCAATGATAACTAAATATACTAAAGTTAAAAGGACTTATTAAATCAATTACTCAAATGTATGCTAAATATGGACTATTAATTTACACAAATATAGAATATAGAAAAAAGTAACTTAATTTAAAGGATACATGACCAAAATCGGGTGTCTACACAACCCCATCCCGAGCAACCGCAAGTCGTCCTTAACGTTCCAGTGCCTTGCACCCTTGCCGGCGTCGCTCATCAGCCATCTTGAGTCCGACTGTTGCTGCTGCAGCCACTTCCCTCCTCATCTCAAAGCTCGTCGTTGTAGCTTCCATTGGCGAGCCGTCGCTGTTTGTTCCTTCCAATCGCCCATTGGAGATTCGTCGATTGCCGTTGTTTATACTTATACGACTTTGTTGCGGCTCAAATTTTCAGATTTGGTCTCTTGTTACAAAGGAAGGGAAAATAAAAAATGGGTTCCTCCTTTTGTTTTTTCTTTGGAGATCCAAATATCATAATAGGTTAGATTAAAAGCTTAATATTATGAAGGAAAACCAAAAGGGAAGAAAAACCAAATGAAAATAAATAAGGAAAATTGATTTTTTGGGTAGGAGAAGTGGGAGAGATAGGAGGACAGGATAAAGTTGAAGGTTGAAGGAAGAAGAAGGGGAGAACTCTGCTAAACACCCAAACCTAAATCTATATTTTAATATTTTTTCTTTTATTAATTAATTTAATTATTATCTTTAACTTTTTCAATTTTTAATTTCCTAATTTTTTCCCAAAAATACACGTGGTGTCCACTGGCACAGTTAACGCGTCGAAGTAGCGCATGTACATCATGTAGACTGCTCTGTTAAAATTACCCTGAAATGGCACATGCCGATAACATTATATCCTGAATTTGACACAAGTCGTAATGGTGTATCTTGAATTGCATTTTCGAGTAAACACTAGATCATGAATTGCGCATTTAGCCGTTTTAGAAGAAGAAGAATAAGAGAATTTTGATTGGAAACAAACATACTTCATTAACAGAGATAGGTTACATATATACATTTGTGGTAAAGCTATGGTTCCTGCGGTAAGGTACATATTTGGCAAGTTAATAATATACACGGTATGAATCAATTCACACGATAGGTGGTAACATGATTTGTGGCTCAAATTAACATCCTGCAGTAAACACGTTGTTGACTGATTTCATCAGCTTATGGAATGTGAGCTTAAAATATTCTGTTGATAATCACAATATCTTACACTAATTCATATCTCTCTCGATTCAGTCATTTAGTCTGCATAATATTTTCGTGCCATCTTATTACTTTGTTTTTTTATGAGGTTGAGAATAATAATGTAGCATGTTGTAATTTACCTCTTTCGATCCCATTATGGTTGCTTCAAGATTTAGCTTCTGATTTTTATGCCTAAAATTCATGGGTTTTAAATTTGATAATTGCAGTGACATACACTGCTGAATTACAAAAGCGATGATTACCTCATGCACACATATTACTGTGCTTACATTGATCGGTCCTCAACAAATGATTAGATAATCCCCACAAATTCTTACTAAGTAGATAGGGTAAGTAGGGGTCAAATCCCACAGAGAAGAGTGAAGCAGATATCAAAGACAAAACTTCTCTAAGATCACTCAAAAGCAAAGGGGATACAAAATACCAATTATAAAGAAAACAATTAATCTAAAATTAAAGCAAAACTAAATTAAACTAAACTATAGAAAATACTTAAGAAAATAATAATTAAAAAGCATACTTCATCTCCAATGGTAGAACTCAATCAATAAGACTATGGATCATTGACTTAAAAGATGAATTTAATATTCTAATTATCAAACAAGCAAGCATAAGTTTTACGCCAATGAAACCTTCAATCCAAAGACTTAGTCATCATGTAAAGCATAAACAAACTTATTCTAATAAGTCTCAATTAAATAATTGGTCTAGATAAATCCCTAACATGTATATTAGATTTACCCATATCACAGCGATAAACCCCTATCATTCTAAACTCATCTTTACCATCACGGCTTAAGATTCATAAAAAATAAAGCATTAAGAACATCAATTCACACATGCATAAATAAATATAACCAAACATATTTTCTCTAGCATATCACAGTCTAGTTCTAATAAGGTTTACAATCCCATTGAGTTTATGGTTAGTAATCCCCAATTTGCTACAAATAATCAACGTAGTTATTAGTCATTTCACAAGAATTGATTTAGCAATAGATCTCAATTATTAAATCATTAGTAAACCTCCTAAATCAATAACAATCATGATCATAAAATAAAACAGATATTATAAACATATTTAATCAAGAACAAATATCAAATTATAATCACAAAAAGTCTCACCATAATTAATTGATTGAAATCACCAAAGGAAAAGAAATATTAAGAATTGAGCTACTCATAAATTTGGAAAAATCCATGAGAAACTTGAACATACTTACAAACATAAGTCGAAAACCTCCTTTGGCTGGTACCAATGGTATCGTGATGTATCTCCAGGGTTCAACCTAAGGTTGGTATTTATAGTGGATTATCTAAGACTCCAAGTAGACTTAGGATTGGTAACAACCAATCATAGGACGGTTTAAACTCTTAACTTGGTCTCCAAGTCGGATTAAAAGTCTTCCTTGGGCTGAAATTGGGTTAAATTTGGAGTTGAGCCAAAACTGCTACTGGACAACAACAGTAGGGGCATTTTCGGCATCAAAGATGGCAGAACTGGAACTCGAGCTTCAGAGCAAAGTTTTAGATCTCTAAGTCTTCTTTTCGACGCATTTTGAATAAACTCACTTGGAGGTCTGGATCAAAAGTTATGGTGGATTTACCAAAGTTGCGCAGCAATCCTACTCCAACTTGGAAAGGGAAACATAACATGAGTGTCACATGGGCATCAGACGTGCACAGAACATGGAGCCTGACTCCAGCTGTGGGCACAACTCCTTTCTTCATGCAACAATGTAAAATGATCATGAGGCCATGTCGACAGGATCACTCCATAACATGTCCTCTTTCCTTCTCGATTGAACTCGATCTTAGTTCTTTCACCTTGGAATCTTCCTTCAATGATCTTCCTGGCTTCATATTGACTTCAATAGCTCTTCAATCACAAACTTCGAATCTCCAAATCTTCACTCAAAAATGCTAAGTCAATATTTGTGTCATAAATCATCAAAAAAGCTCCAAAAATAGTGAAAAAAAACATGTATCCACTTTTCTTCTCTTCAAGACCTACAATTACAAATACGTGCATTATAGAGCATAATCACACATAAAAATACCAAAGATCATAGGAAAATGACCATAAAATAGGGCATATTTTGGTCTGATCATAATTCCCCCACACTAAACCTCTGCTAGTCCCTAGCAAACTAGTACATAAAAACTAAGAAAACAAAACTAACTAAAACGAAGACTAACTAATGCAAATAAAAATTACACTTTCATAGGTGCACGTGTCGACACCCTATTTTGGTTAATATCCATATTTTGCTATTTTCTTTCCACTACATCCTGAATAATCAATTTGTGCTCCAAGTTCATTAAGTGGCCCTGTATACAAATCAAGCAATTAAAAGAAGCTGAAATCATCGAGGCACAAGACATTGCAACAGTTCATCTCTAGCAGAGCATCAGAGAACCTCCATAAAGACAAAGCACAAACAAATTCGAGTAAAGGCAAATATAAAGCTGTTTTGATGCCATGGAAAATCGAACGATGGCAGTTGCAAAGTGACATTTTCGCAACAAAGAGCTCAAGATTTCAGAATCAAATTGCAGCATCTAAATACGCAGTTTCCTTGAGCCATCACAACAAGCAATTTCATTATTGCACTTGTCACTCAAAATGCACAAAAACAATTTTCAATGAGGCAAGAAACAACAACTCAAGCACATAGGGCTTTTCAAAGCCAAAAATAGAACATTGCAAGAGACAGTTCACAAAGACAGAGCATTAAGGGAAAAAGGAAACAAAATCAACATAGCAAAATTAATCTGGAATCACAGAAGCAAAGCTAGGTTCAGGCAGATCTCGGCAAACGATGACAGGTTCATGGGTCCAGCCAAGCAACATTGCCCTCACAATGTACATACATTAAGCATCATTACATATTATTTTCATCCATCTAGGGTTCATATAGCATGCATTACATTAATTTTTAGCAACCAGTCACTGTGGCAAAGATCAATGGCAACAATCAAGCAAGTTCAAGTGTCAAACACAGTGTGAAAACAAGAGCATAGAAAGGACCCCAAAGAACACACCACATTCAATCATGATTGCACATTTTTCAGCCTACATTTCCAGTTCAATAACAAGCAAGATCAATTGGGCAAGAGGTGGGTTGGCACACAATTTTGGCAGTAGAAAAAGCAAAATGTAGGGCATAGATGATAACATTTTCAGTTCAGAGTAGAGTAGACTAAACAGGTTCATATGGGCAGTTGAAATATATCATAACAGTAACTTTCATAGTCTTTTCAGTCATAAGTTCATTTAAAAGAGAATACATGCATTTTCCAAGAAAAGATAATGCAAGCAAAACACAAGACAAAGGCCAGAGGAGAAATTTACCTGAGACTGTGTGTCTAACTGTCATTGGCTCTGGGACCCTTGTTGTCCACCTCAGCACACCTGCAAGAGAGGAATACATGTGAGAGAGTGAGGAGCAAAAATGACCCAAAAGCAGACAAAATAACAAGAAGTGAACTGAGAGAGGGAACCGTACCTGCCAAGCTCACCTCCCACACGGTTTCAATCCCAAAATGCCACCTACACAAAGATACAAAAGAGAATTAGCTCAAATTAAGAAAAAGGGAGAAAATAGCAAATTTTATGAGCCCTCGGATTAAAGAGCAACTCACGGTTAAGATTGGAACCTATCCTACTATAAATATACAACTTTGTTCTAGGATTGAAGGGGGAGGGGAGCTTTCAAGAAAAACTTGGGTTCAACAGTCTTAGGTTCATCAAGCAATAAGAAAAAAGAGTGCACAGTTCATCTTTTCATCTCCAACAAAAACAGAAAAATAATAGAGATAGAGGGGTTTTTAGTTTAAAGAAGAGAGGAGCACACACCCACTCCCTGAATCTTTCCCTATTTTCATAAGAAACAGTTCATACTCTCTTCGCAGGCCAACCTCCGAAAACACACTTACAAAAAAAAAACAGGGAGACTCGCTCGTACTTTCTCTCTGGGATGATTCTCTCTCCCAAAAATTTTAGATAGGGTAGGGTTCATAGTGGATGAGAGGGGGTTTCATCTTTGAGGCCTCCTTTGGTGAGACTGAGTTGAGATTTTTTAAGAAGAGGTGGAGTAGTTTATACGAGGCAAGATGAGCCGCCGGGGTTTGGAGGTTAAGGCTTCGGGTCTGGTTTTTGTGGTTTGTTTAGATGATTTTTTTCGATGAAAAGTGAGAAAAGGGTGAGAGGAAGAACATACCTGAATTTGAAGGTCGGTGGCCGGTCAAATGGCGTAGATCTGAGGGGCGGTGTTAGTTTCGGGTAGGCCCAGGTTGAGGCATTTTTGGACGGTTTTAGAAAGAATCAAGGTTAGATTCGGAGAGAGGGTGAAGAGACGAGAGATTATGCAAATTTTAAGCTCAATCGGAGCTCCGGCAAGGAGGCCTGTGGTGGCGACGATAGCTGGCTAAGGTGAAGGTGGCAGCGCGGCTTAAATGGGGAAAATATATACAAACCCATAGGCCCGACCCGATCCACATAACCCGTGCAACCCATTTGTCAAGTTGGGTATGGTTTTTCTTAATTTCAAGTTGGGCTTTCTTTTAACTTCTTTTATGCTTTGGGTTTTCTTTTGGGCTTGCTTGATAGATTTAGGGTATTGGGCTATTAATTTAGTTTCACATAAGTAATAATTAGAATTAAATTAGCTTTATTAGATTAATTTAGTTTTTTTTCAAATTTAAAATGATTTAGAAGTTAAGTTAAGGTAACTTAGACTCTAAAATTTTGTTTTTTTGTCTTGACTTAGCAATTTAGTTTTATATAAATTGATGAAAAAGAAAAAAACAAAAACAAAAAATGCTAGGTTAGTTAGCCATTTTGCATTCATATTTACTTTGATAAATTGTTGCAACTTGTTATGTCATGAGACTTAAATAAAATTGGACTTAGGAAATTTAAATAGGCTTTATATGCATCAAATTTACATTTTGCTTCTTCATATTATTAATTATGCAATGTCATGTGAGATTAATAAATTGGATCCTTAGTCTAAATAATTAAGACTAAATTTTAAATTTAGCTTTTCGACATGAGAATCCAATAATTGATGATCGAGCTAAAAAAGACCCTATTTTTATGATCATTTTCCTATGCTTTTTACTATTTTTATGTGGAATGTAACCCTATTTTATAAGTATTTGTGTTTTTAGGTCTTGAAGATAAGAAAAGTGGAAACTTGTTTTTCACTCTTTTCGGAGCTATTTTGATGACTTTTTACTCAAATATGGAAGAAGCAATTTTGAGTAAGGATTTGGAGATTCGAAGTTCGTGATTGAAGATTCATTGAAGATAATTTGAAGATTTGAAGACTATTGAAGAATTATCTTAAGAGGAAAGAATTGAAGATTGGAGTTTAAATTGCGAAGGATTGAAGACAAGCCATGAAGAAGCCCGAAAGCTAAGGAATTTTGGATATTTTATATGGGATAATACTCAGCCCATATAATCTCATAATTGGAATTAAAAACCCAATTTGTGCCACCTATATCCAAGGAAATATACAATTCCCGTTTATTCCCGTTTCTAGTCCTAACATGATTAGGATTCAACAGAGTTTTGGTAGAAAAATAAGAACTTTCTTCTCAGACCTCCGTTTTAGGCCCATGAGTACCTGTTGGAAAGCTAAATCCGAGATCTACAACTTTCCCTTGAAGTCCAAGACCCAGTTCTTTCGCTTTCAAGCCCAAAATCACCGTCGAAGTCCCTGCACGAATCCAGGATTTTTCAGCATTCTATTTTGACTAGGATTTTGGTTCTAGGAAGACTTTTAAGCTAACGCAGAGTCTAAGTTAGTCTCTAAAACGTCATAGACTCCTTTCCTACTTAGAATTGGAATTCCTAGGGTTATTTCCACTATAAATAGTCACCCCCTGTAACACAAATCACATACTTTACACACACAATATCTAGATAGTTTTTTCTCTTCTTCTTTTTCTCTTCTAGTTCTAGTTTTTCTTCTACTTTTAGGGGCTAGGGTGCTGCCACCCTCTATTTGCATAGAGAGGGGCGGCAACCCTAGGTTATTAAAGAGGAGGATTTCGCCCCAAAATCTTGTAAGTTTTCTCATGCCGCTCATGGATTTTCCTAAATCCATGAGTAGCTAAATGAGTAGCTAAATTCTTAATACTTCTAATCCTTTGTTGAATTCAATCAATTGATGATGCTGAGATTTTTGTGCTTATAATTTAGTATTTTATTTTTGATTGATAGCATGTTAAACTCTGTTTTATTTCATGATCTTGATTTTTATTGATTTATTGTGGCCATTAAAGCGATAATTTGAGAGATCTATTGCTAAGTCAGGCGGAACAGTTAACCCTCGAGTCTGATTGTTTGGTAGCGAATTGATGACGATTGATAGTCGCTCAATGGGTTTTGCATGCCAGTGATCAGATTTATCTGGTTGTTGTATGGTTTTACTTGTTAAGCATGTTTGAAAGAACTAATTAAATAGTTGATCTTAATGCTTTGTTGCTTGGAGAATCTTTAAGCCTTAACCGGTAATTGATTTGTTAAGTTAATGAAAGGGGTAATTTAAGCTTTAACCGGTAATCTTATCTAAATAGCATGTTAGGGTTTTCCCTAGACCAGTTATCATCGAGGATTTAATATTGATTTCATCTTTTAAATCGAGGACCCATAATCAATTTGATTGTTTTCTACCATTGGAGAAAAAGTATGCTTTTTAATTATTGTTTTCTTTATTAATTGCCATAGATCCAGATTTAATTTACTTTACTTTGTTTCTAGTATGATTGCTTTCTTTTCAATTGTTATTCCTAAACCCATGTTTTTACGCATTGCTTTTGAGAGATTTTTAAGGATTGTATCTTCGGATAAGGTCTATCCGCCTTCTCTGTGGGATCGACCCTTGCTTGCCCTATCTACTTAGTTAGGATTTTGTTGGGATTATTTTTATGATTGCTGATGACCGATCAATTGATTAGAGAAAAATCACTTGCAAAGCATGCATCACGATTACCTGTACTTAACCATTTTGTAAAATGGTCGTTTATTACGAAGATGGAATACCCCTCTATGGGATTTCCTAGGTCGGGTCCGTTCTATAAACCGCCCCGGAGACCGGGTTAGTGGGTTTATGGAATGGCCCCGGTTAAATGTTCTCTTCTTTTAATAATTGGACGGTCCATGCATCATTAGCATTCATTCCAGACGAACCCACTGAAAATTGGAACTAGGGGAAGTTGGTAAATAGGGTTAAGTCTAATTTGACAAATTAAGGAAATAATTATTTAAAAATTCAGAAAATTCAAAAAAGTGAAAATCGAAAAGAGAAGGTTTTAAAGTTTTTGTTTTTGGGAAAGTCCCCATTAATGCATTTTCAAAAAAATCGAGTTATTTTAGGGAAAGTTCCCATCAAAACAATTCCAAAAGTTGGGTTCCTTACGGGAAGGTTCCTATTGAAGTTTTGTTCTCCAAAGGTTGTTAGTATTTTCAAATTTCCAAAATACCCTTTCGGTCAAAGGGTCAGTCTTGTCTTTTTGCATTTAAGTTTAGTATTTTGATTTCCAGAAATATCCTTTCGGTCAAAGGGTCGGTTTTGGTCTTTTTGCTTTCAAGTTTAGTATTTTCGTTTCCAGAGATAGTCAGTTCGTCTTTTTGCATTCAGTTGTAGTTTTACTTTCCAAAAATACCCTTCCGGTCGAAGGGTCAGTTTCATCAGGTTGTTGCATTTAAGTCTAGCCATTCTTTCCAAAGAATACCCTTTCGGTCAAAGGGTCAATTCTGTCATTCTTGCATTTGAGTTTACTTTTGATTTCCAAAAATACCCTTTCGGTGAAAGGGTCATTTTCATCATTTCCGCATTTTAGTTTATTCTACTTTCCAAAAATGCCCTTTAGGTCAAAGGGCGAACTTTGTCATGTTTTCACATTTTAGAGAATAAAAGGTTTTAAGACTTAAGAAAATACAAAAAGATTAAGATTAAGTATTTAGGATTAAAAGCAACCAATTTAGGATTTTCCTCAGATTAGTGTCAGACTTTCAGTACCGTCATATCGACGGGCGTTGTGGGGGGTGCTAATCCTTCCCCACACGTAACCGACTCCCGGACTTAGATTTTGGTTCGTAGACCGTAGTATTAGACTTAGTGCGTCAATCGTTGAGCACACGGTCCATTAGGTCTAATAATCAGTAGGTGGCTAATCACACCTAGGCAAAAAAGATTAGTGGCGACTCCTTTAGGTCAGGCTAGTTTCTCCCTTAAGTCGTTAATGGCAGTGTTCGGACCCCCGGATCTGCACGTTGCGACAGCTTGGCGACTCCACTGGGGACTTAAGTTAGAGAGTCAGGCTGATTTTGAGTCTAACATTAATTAAAAAAAATTCATAATTGGTTGCATTTTGTTTCTTTATGCTTAATCGCTTTGTTTAATTCTTGCATATATTTATTTGTGCCTAATCATCTTCATGTCTCATTTGTGGGGTAATTAGCAATTTGTGTATTAGTTAGGTAGTCTTAGGGTCAAGGTATGTTTCCGTTCCTTCCACACACCCACTTTGCATTGCATAACATAAGCCCTAGACCCGGGCTCTACATTTTTAGTTTCGGGGGTAAAGTAGCAAACTCTCGAGGGGCATTCCTGTCCCCGTATGGGTTGTGCCAAACACTTCCACTCAGATTGAACCTGTCTCGTTTGGAGCCTGTAACAGGGTTAGAGATTGGGGTCCTTACTAGCCCAAAGATGGCATACAGTTTGGACAATCTGGGAACCTTTAGAATGTGTCAAGCCTAACCACGCATATAAGTGAGTGAATCCAGCCTAGTTAGTGCCAAACCTGTGAGGTTGAGTCTAGCCACATGAATGAACAACTCTTGCCTTTATCTTGTAGTTACTAAAAATGGTAGACGCAGAGTGGGTAATGACTTTATCCACGTTTAGGTAGACTTCCCGCCCCAAGGGCATTTACATCCTTTTGTTTTTTCGGAAAAGAAAAAGTTTTGTTAATCAGGATTAAGGGGCATAACTTTACCTTAAATTATTATGGTAACCTTCTTTCAATTACTGACCAGTTTTTGTCTCTTCCCTTTTCTGTTGCCTTTTCATGGTTGCATTCATATAACCCTTTTGTTTTGCAGGTTTCATCTTTAGAGATCATGACACCATTGTGCATTCTCATGCATCATTGACCTTGCATATTCATGCATTTACTTATCGACATAGTTTGCCATAACATGCATCTTCCCCATACACATCCATTTTCACATACAACTCTAATTGCCATGTCACGTGTCATTATGCAGTTCCATGCACATTCTTGATTAGTAAAGTTATCATGATATTTGTTTGTATATATGCCATGCTTCCATCATGAATTATACATCCCACGACATTCATTTGTAAATGTCATACATCCATTATGCATTATGCATACCATTGTATATATGATCATGCACAATCCATTAATTTGTACATGCATCTTTCATGCATTATCCTCATCATTTGTAAATGATACATTTTGTGCGTATAGACATCACATTTCTTGTAGATATTATTTGTTCTCTATTTGTTCTTTTGGAGTTTAACACCATCAGGAAAGAGTGGATGACTCTTTGGAAGCATCGAGTGCATCATTTGAAACTCAATCAGAGACGAGGTCAAGGATCTTCCTTCCTCAGATACCTAGTATGAAGCCAGACCATGCCAGTAAAGTCGCTCTCACTCAAACAGATGGCCAGTCAGTAGAGGACACTAGGATTTCAGGGCAAAAAAGTTGAAGACAATATCAGAAGTTATATCTTGAGTTGTTTCTCGAGTAATATAGGATCACACGGCTCAGTCACAAAGGGGCAACAGAAGCCCACCCGAGGGGAAATTTCTGAAACTTTGGAGCATATCTTATGCATGCATGACATCAACATAGCATTTTGGTTTAAATCATTGTATTTTAAATCTTTAGCATGTAGGATCGCATTGTGTTAATAGGGGTTAAAAGTGTTGCACTTTCATTAATTGACTTAAGAAAACAAAGTTTCGATGTTTAAAAAAGAATAAACTTGCAGAATCAAGAGATTACCAGTTAGAGACAGTTCTCAAAAGTGCCCAACAAGGGGCAAAAATCTTCGTCTAGGCGATGACCAAAGGAAAGAGGAGGTTTTTAATGATAAAACAAGAAAAAAGTCTTTTTAATAAAAGTTAAGAATAAGCAAAAGGTATTTCGATTTTTGTCAACACTTTGCCTAACCCCAAATTTTCTTGATACCAAAAGAGCCCATTCTATTTTTTGGAACCAAATTGAATCAAAATTACATATCTCCATCAACATGTGCTGAAATCTCTTCATGCTACAGAAGAAATCACTTAAAAGGCCAAATTCAAATTACTTTCAGGCTTTGAGAAGACAAATTGGTTCAAAGATCAAATAAGCGCATCTAAGTAACACCTTTTCAAACCACTTCAATTGTTGATACCCCTTTATCGCCCTTGTGATTAGTGGAGGGGTAATATTCAGTAGCAATAAAATGCTCATGTTCATCGATAAGAAGGTCAGACAAGAGAATGAGGCAGAAGACATCAATTATCAAGTTCCCATCATAAAAGAAAAAAGAAAGAAAAAGAAAGAGAAATTGAATTGCAACGTCATGTGCTTGCACAGATTTTCAGGATAATCAAAACAAGAGACATTTTTCCAAAAAAAAAAGTGTTTTCAAGAAAAGGTTTTCAAAAATGAGTTTTCAAAAAGGTTTTGAGTTTTTAAGGGTCGCCTTTCAGCAAAATATCTAGATCTGAAATGATAAATGGTCTTTTTTCTTGTCCCTTCACTTATAGAAAATTATCCATTGTTGTCCCCTTTGAGTCTTATGGATTTTCTTTCGAAACAACCTTTGTCAAGGATCACCCTCCACACTGGAGGTAAAGAAGAAGTAGAGCCTGTTGATTGGGAAAAGGATACCCAAGCGCACTGATAAGGATGGTGCAAAGAAAAGAAAAGTAATAAGAAGAAGAAGACTTTGTCACAAGCTGGGAAAAGATGCCCAAGCATGTCAATAAAAGATGATGTGAGAAATGATAATGCAAAATAAAGAAAAAGAAAGAAGAAGAAAGGGTATTGAATTTATCAAAAAGTAAAATAAAGAATGTCAAAAAATGCAAAGTTCAATAAATAGAAGAAGTTTGAGAATTGAACAAGGTGTTCAAATGGGAAATAGACATCAAAGTTAAAAGAATTTTCCATGCAAAGAAGAAAGTGATCCTTGGATCGAGCACCCTCAAACACATTTTGAGCCTTTTATCCTTTCTTTGGCACCCCTAACCCAATCTTACATTACGTGTCTAATAAAGTCCATCTTTGATCAGGTCAGGATATTGAAGGTGAAGGGATAGTCCCTAAAATAAAAATTGTTTTTTCAAAAGAAAAAATGTTTTCTCAAAAAGGTTTTAGAGAAAATTGATTTCAAAAGTTTTTCAAATGCAGGTGCATGGTGAAGCAACCGATATGAAAGTGAAAAAGAACTGATGGAAAAAATGAAAAAAGGAAAAGATAAAGCTCTAGGGTGAAAACCCAAAAAAGGCAGTCTAGAGCAATGATGGGAATCCTTGGAGCCTCCAAAGCAGTCAGAGAAAACATGACCTCTTTTGCAGTAATAAGCATTAACTCAAGTGAATAAGAGTGGACGAAGTCATCAAACACTTCAGTCTTGTCAAGTGAAGCCAACACACCAAAATAAATCTTTTTAACAATTGCTATTCAATCCTTTCAAACCCTACTTCTTTCAATACCCAGTGTTGATACAAACCATTTTTTGGACAAATTACAGATTGTAAATGTTTTGAAAATGAGTTTTGAAAATGAATTGCATTCCATTTGTGAGCTTATGATGAAGGTTAAGTCAAGGATCTCAGACGAGAAAGTCTTCTAAGTGGTGGTCACCAAATCTTTCGAGAAAGCTCTCATAGTCTTGAAAATAGGGCAACATGTGGGGGCATGTATAGCGAAATGATAAGATGTTGTTAGGGGCAAGTGGGGCATATTGTTTTATGTGATCATGACATGTCTCAAAAGGTTTCAGTTGCATGTTCAACATATTGCAAAGTTTGACTTCTGAAAAGTTTGTTGCAGGGAGATAAGGAAGTTGATCCCCGGAACACGGAGGCGATGGAATTCTCTAAATCCAGTCATTCATGGTAGATCCAAAACAAGGAAGTCCGTCAAAGAGACACTGGGTAAAATAAGGGAAGTCAACATGAATTTACTTTCTTTAGTTGATTCATCTGTCATTCAGCATACATGTGCATCCATTCATACATGCATACAATAGGACATTCCATCCTCATTCATAGCAGGAATTTGCAAGACAAAGAGTCGAGTTCATTGTAAAAGTGGGAAGAGAAATTCAAGGTAATTGGAAATGAAGCCAGTCAGGCAAAAGAATCAGAGTTCGGAACAAATACAGTCCAGAAGGAGCACGGGGGTATAAGGTAGTCAAAGAAAGGCAAGGTGGGGCAAGACATGAAAAGAAAGATATGGAATGAGACCAGCAGAGATTCCAATAAATCACAAATCAGAAAAGAGTTAAGTCAAGAAACAATACAGGACATATCTGGAACCAAGTATTCCAAGGAAAGTTTCAACAAATAAGGGTTCATCTTCAAGACAAATCGTCTCAGAAAGTCTTCAGACGAAAGTTAATCTCTTGATGACCCGGGGCAGTCTTTCATTGATTAATCATGATAGATCTAGGGTGGTCTCTATTCAGTTAGTTTCAATCGATCTAGGGTGATCATTTTTCAGTTTACTTCAATCGATCCAGAGCGATCTTGGTTCAAGCTGATCCAGAGCGGTCTTTTCTTCAGTTAGTTTCAATCGATCCAGAGCAATCTTGCTTCAAGTTGACCCAAGGCGGTTTTTCTTCAGTTAGCTGCAACTGATCCAGGGCGATCATTCTTCAGTTTACTTCAATTGATGCAGAGCGATCTTTCTTCAAGTTGACGCAGGGTGGTCTTTCTTCAATTTATTTTAGAATGATCGAGGGTGGCCTTTCTTCAATTTCAATACTTCAAAGCTTCAATTATTCAATGCTTCAAAACTTCAGTTTTTCAAGTATTCAAAGCTTCAATTATTCAATGCTTCAAAGCTTCCATTCTCCGATGCTTCAATTTACTTTAATGATCCAGTGCAGTCAGTCAAAAACTTTCAAGTGGCTTAAGTTTATCTTCAAGAGATCCATTGCGGTCGGCCAGAAAGTTCCCAATGGTTTAAGTTTATCTTCAAAGGGATCCATTGCGATCAATCAAATTTACAGTGGTTTAAGTTTATCTTCAAGAGATCCGGTGCGGCCTGTCAGAAAGATTACAGTGGTTCAAGTTTATCTTCAAGTGATCTAGTGCGGTCAATCAAGAAAGTTTCCAGTGGTTTAAGTTTAACAGTGCGGTCATTCAAGAAAGTTTCCAGTGGTTTAAGCTTATCTTCAAGTAATCTAGTGAGGTCAATCAAGAAAGTTTACAGTGGTTTAAATTTATCTTCAAGTAATCCAGTAAGATCGTTCAGAAAGTTGCTAGTAATCCAGTGCGGTCAGTCAAGGAAGTTTTCAGTGATTCGGTGAATCAAATTAACTCGGTGCAGTACTTTTTAGACAGTTCAAGATTGATTCGGGGAATCAAATTAACTCGGTGCAGTACTTTTTAAACAGTTCAAGATTGATTCGGTGAATCAAATTAACTCGGTGCAGTATTTCTTCAAAGTTTGATTCGGTGAATCGGTGCAGCATTTCTTCAAAGTGTGATTCGGTGAATCAAATTAACTTGGTGCCGTACTTTTTAGACAGTTCAAAATTGATTCGGTTAATCAAGTTAATGTGGTGCGTTATTTCTTCAAGATGGAATTCGGTGAGCTCGGTGCAGCATATTCTCAAATAGTTCAGGTGATTCGGTGAATAAATTTGAAGTGCAATATTTCTTCAAGATTGGAATTTGGTGAGCTCGGTGCAGCATATTCTCAAACAGTTCAGGTGATTCGGTGAATCAATTTGATGAGGTGCATTATTTCTTCAAGATTGGGATTCGGTGAGCTGGGTGCAGCACATTTTCAAACAGTTCAGGGTGATTCGGTGAATCAAGTTAATGCGGTGCATTATTTCTTCAAGGATTGATTTGGTGGATCAAGCTAATGCAGTGCATTCGGTATTAGGATCAATGATCCCTTTGGAAAATAAGGACTATGTGTCTGCATCTTTGCACTTTTGATAATTCTCGAAAAATTCCCAAATAACCCTTTCGCGCATTTCCCAATAATTAGCAAACACACAAAGAGGGGCAGCTGTAGACACCCTATTTTGGTTGATATCCATATTAAATGATTTTCTCAAACATTTAAATTCCATCTAGTTGTTCCTTTTATTTCTTATTCTCACCTTCCCTCTAGCCAAGTTTTTTCCTTCACCTTAATTCCCCTCTTATTCTTATTGGGTACTCTCATTCTTGCAAAGTTGTGGGCATTTGGGTTTTTTCTTTATTTGGATCTTTTCTTTTAATCAATTCTTATTGGACCTTAACTCTTTTGGGCCACCTATAGTTGGTTGAGGCCATTCTTGGACATTAGGCTTAGGTATTTCAGCTTAAGGGCATGGCATTTGAGATTTTCATTGGGTACTTATGCTTGATGGACCTTGTCTTTGGGTCATTATGGAAAAAAAAGGCCCGTTTCTTTGGATATCACAAAAAAAAAGATTAAATTTCTTTCATTTACACAAAGTCCCCTCTATTTTTTTGGCCTTCAGTTTGCATTTAGCATCTTTTTATTTCTATATGTAGTTATGAACACCAAAAAGATGTTATTTGCTGATATCTAGGTTTGCATACTCTCATAATACAAAAAATGGAAATTGAAATATACAAAAGTGACAATTCAAAGATAAAGTTGTTTTCTCTCTCATCCCTTCTCCTAGAGTCCCCAATTCAGCCTTGCTCTTCTCTTTCCATTACATCCTGAATAATCCATTTGTGCTCCAAGTTCATTAAGTGATCCTGTATTCAAATCAAGCAATTAAAAGAGCTGAGATCAGCGAGGCACAAGACATTGCAGCAGTTCATCTCTAGCTGAGCATCAGAGAACCTCCATAAAGACAAAGCACAAATAAATTCGAGTAAAGGCAATTATAAAGCTGTTTTGATGCCATGGAAAATCAAACGATGGCAGTTGCAAAGTGACATTTTCGCAACAAAGAGCTCAAGATTTCAGAATCAAATTGCAGCATCTAAATACGCAGTTTCCTTGAGCAATCACAACAAGCAATTTCATCATTGCACTTGTCACTCAAAATGCACAAAAACAGTTTTCAATCAGGCAAGAAACAACAACTCAAGCACAGAGGGCTTTTCAAAGACAAAAATAGAACAGTGCAAGAGACAGTTCACAAAGACAGAGCATTAAGGGAAAAAGGAAACAAAATCAACATAGCAAAATTAATCTGGAATCACAGAAGCAAAGCTAGGTTCAGGCAGATCTCGGCAAACGATGACAGGTTCATGGGTCCAGCTAAGCAACATTTCCATCACAATGTACATACATTAAGCATCATTACATATTATTTTCATCCATCTAGGGTTCATATAGCATGCATTACATTAATTTTTAGCAACCAGTCAGTGTGGCAAAGATCAATGGCAACAATCAAGCAAGTTCAAGTGTCAAACATAGTGTGAAAAAAAGAGCAAAGCAAGGACCCCAAAGAGCACACCACATTCAGTCATGATTGCACATTTTTCAGCCTACATTTCCAGTTCAATAACAAGCAAGATCAATTGGGCAAGAGGTGGGTTGGCACACAATTTTGGCAGTAGAAAAAGCAAAATGCAGGGCATAGATGATAACATTTTCAGTTCAGTGTAGAGCAGACTAAACAGGTTCATATGGGCAGTTGAAATATATCAGAACAATAACTTTCATAGTCTTTTCAGTCACAAGTTCATTTAGAAGAGAATACATGCATTTTCCAAGAAAAGATAATGCAAGCAAAACACAAGACAAAGGCCAGAGGAGAAATTTACCTGAGACTATGTGTCTAACTGTCATTGGCTCTTGGACCCTTGTTTTCCACCTCAGCACACCTGCAAGAGAGGAATACACGTGAGAGAGTGAGGAGCAAAAATGACCCAAAAGAAGACAAAATAACGAGAAGTGAACTGAGAGAGGGTACCGTACCTGCCAAGCTCACCTCCCACACAGTTTCAATCCTAAAATGCCACCTACACAAAGATACAAAAGAGAATTAGCTCAAACTAAGAAAAAAGGGAGAAAAGAGCAAATTTTATGAGCCCTCGGATTAAAGAGTTACTCACGGTTAAGATTGGAACCGATCCTACTATAAATATACAACTTTGTTCTAGGATTGAAAAGGGGGGGGGGAGCTTTCAAGAAAAACTAGGGTTCAACAGTGTTAGGTCCATCAAGAAATAAGAAAAAGGAGTGCACAGTTCATCTTTTCATCTCCAAGAAAAACAGAAAAATAGTAGAGATAGAGGGGTTTTTAGTTTAAAGAAGAGAGGAGCACACACCCATTCCCTGAATCTTTCCCTATTTTCATAAGAAACAATTCATACTCTCTTCGCAGACCAACCTCCGAAAACCCACTTACAAAAAAAAAAAACAGGGAGACTCACTCGTACTTTCTCTCTAGGATGATTCTCTCTCCCAAAAATTTCAGATAGGGTAGGGTTCATAGTGGAGGAGAGGGGGTTTCATCTTTGAGGCCTCCTTTGGTGAGACTGAGTTGAGATTTTTGAAGAAGAGGGTGGAGTAGCTTATACGAGGCAAGATGAGCCGCCGGGGTTTGGAGGTTAAGGCTTCGGGTCTGGGTTTTTGTGTTCTATTTAGATGATTTTTTCCGATGAAAAGAGTGAAAAGGGTGAGAGGAAGAACATACATGAACTTGAAGGTCGGTGGCCGGTCGGATGGCACAGATCTGAGAGGCGGTGTTAGTTTTGGGTAGGCCCAGGTGGAAGCATTTTTGGACGGTTTTAGAAAGAATCATGGTTAGATTCGGAGAGAGGCTGAAGAGAGGAGCGATTATGCAAATTTTAAGCTCAATCAGAGCTCCAATGGAGCTCCGGCAAGGAGGCCTGTGGCGACGACGATACCTCGCTAAGGTGAAGGTGGCGGCGCGGCTTAAATGGAGAAAAAGAAGTTGGAAGAGAAGAGAGCTAGGGTTTAGTATATATACAAACCCATAGGCCCGATCCAATCCACATAACCCCTGCAGCCCATTTGTCAAGTTGTGTATGGTTTTTCTTAATTTCAGGTTGGGCTTTCTTTTATCTTCTTTTATGCTTTGGGTTTTCTTTTGGCCTTGCTTGATAGATTTAGGGTATTGGGCTATTAATTTAGTTTCTCATAAGTGATAATTAGAATTAAATTAGATTTATTAGATTAATTTAGTTTTTTTTTCAAATTTAAAATGATTTAGAAGTTAAGTTAAGGTAATTTAGACTCTTAAATTTTGTTTTTTGTCTTGACTTAGCAATTTAGTTTTAAATAAATTGATGAAAAAGAAAAACAAAAACAAAAACAAAAAAAGAACAAAAAATGCTAGGTTAGTTAGCCATTTTGCATTCATATTTACTTTGATAAATTGTTGCAACTTGTTATGTCATGAGACTTAAATAAAATTGGACTTAGGAAATTTAAATAGGCTTCATATGCATCATGTTTACATTTTGCTTCTTTATTTTATTAATTATGCCATGTCATGTGAGATTAATAAATTGGATCCTTAGTCTAAATAATTAAGACTAAATTTTAAATTTAACTTTTTGACATGAGAATCCAATAATTGATTAGAGAAAAATCACTTGCAAAGCATGCATCACGATTACCTGTACTTAACCATTTCGTAAAATGATTGTTTATTCCGAAGATGGAATACCCCTCTATGGAATTTCCTAGGTCGGGACCGCCTTATAAATCGCCCCGGAGACCGAGTTAGCGGATTTATGAGTTGGCCCCGATTAAACGTCCTTTTTATTTAATGGTTAATCATTCAACATGTCATTAAATGTCATATGAGTTTGATGGTAAAGGAGATGAGCATTTATTCCGAAGATGGAATACCCCTCTATGGGATTTCCTAGGTCGGATCCGTTCTATAAACCGCCTCAGAGACCGGGTTAGTGGGTTTATGGAATGGCCCCGGTTAAATGTTCTCTTTTTTTAATAATTGGACGGTCCATGCATCATTAGCATTCATTCCAAACGAACCCACTGAAAATTGGAAATAGGGGAAGTTGGTAATTAGGGTTAAGTCTAATTTGACAAATTAAGGAAATAATCATTTAAAAATTCAAAAAAGTGAAAATCGAAAAGAGAAGGTTTTAAAGTTTTTGTTTTTGGGAAAGTCGCCATTAATGCATTTTCAAAAATATCGAGTTATTTTAGGGAAAGATCCCATCAAAACATTTCCAAAAGTTGGATTCCTTACGGGGAGGTTCCCATTGAAGTTTTGTTCTCCAAAGGTTGTTAGTATTTTCAAATTTCCAAAATACCCTTTCGCTCAAAGGGTCAGACTTGTCTTTTTGCATTCAAGTTTAGTATTTTGAGTTCCAGAAATACCCTTTCGGTCAAAGGGTCGGTTTTGGTCTTTTTGCATTCAAGTTTAGTATTTTCGTTTCCAGAGATACCCTTTCGGTTGAAGGTTCAGTTTCGTCTTTTTGCATTTAGTTTTAGTTTTACTTTCCAAAAATACCCTTCCGGTCGAAGGGTCAGTTTCATCAGGTTGTTGCATTTAAGTCTAGTCTTTCTTTCTAAAGAATACCCTTTCGGTCAAAGGGTCAATTCTGTCATTCTTGCATTTGAGTTTACTTTTAATTTCCAAAAATACCCTTTCGGTGAAGAGGTCAGTTTCATCATTTCCGCATTTCAGTTTATTCTACTTTCCAAAAATGCCCTTTAGGTCAAAGGGCGAACTTTGTCATGTTTTTACGTTTTAGAGAATAAAAGGTTTTAAAACTTAAGAAAATACAAAAAGGTTAAGATTAAGTATTTAGGATTAAAAGCAACCAATTTAGGATTTTCCTCAGATTAGTGTCAGACTTTCAGTACCGTGATATCGACAGGCGTTGTGGGGGTGCTAATCCTTCCCCACACGTAACCGACTCCCGGACCTAGATTTTGGTTCGTAGACCGTAGTACTAGACTTAGTGCGTCCGTCGTTGAGCACACGGTCCATTAGGTCTAATAATCAGTACGTGGCTAATCACACCTAGGCAAAAAAGATTTGTGGCGACTCCTTTAGGCCAGGCTAGTTTCTCCCTTAAGTCGTTAACGGCAGGGTTTGGACCCCCGGACCCGCACGTTGCGACAGCATGACAGCACTTAGCACGTGATGCAACCATTTAAACCAATGTATGTCTACACTGGAGGTGTTATGTTACCTAAGGGTTTACTTAACTAGGATGACACCCACAAACATGGTGAAAACTGACTCGACATCGATTAAAAATTAAATAAACTTTAGACATATAAACAAGATAGAAAAGTGACTAGAGAATTTAGACTTTTGAAAACAAAGAGGACTCCTAACAACAAAAGAATTTAATATACAATTTCTAATCATGCATAATAAAGGTTAGTAGAAACACAAAGGCCATAGACTTCAAATAAACCATGCACAAAAATCAATCCAATCAATCGACACAATTTCTAAGACCAACATACCTTGGAAAAGCATATAAATACACTTTTTATGATTTTGACAAGGTAAACTTACTATAGGTTCACATAGTCATCCAATCTCCATTAATGATCATACTCATAAGAAATTAAGCACACACTGAATTGAAATGCATATCATGGGTTTTAATGGGGCTGAAGGGTGAAGTCGACTAACAAAGAAAGGATAGGGATATAACAAAGAAAATCTCAAGAAAAGTAAAGTAATGATATGGGTAGATTTAACTTGAAAACCCCACTATTGACTTAGAATACTACACTTTCTTCTTCCTTCATTGAAAATCACTTTAATTCTTCAAATACTTCAAATTCATCAAGTTCAAGCTCATGTTCGTTCTTTTCTTTTCACTTTTTTCTAGGGGACAACTATTGAAAAAAAATACTAATTTTGTAAAATTACCAATGTCTCTTCTCCCTTATACTTTATTCACTTTATTTATTTATTTTTTTCTTCAATGAACAATTACCTTCCCTTCCTTAAACGACAATTGAACAACCATCTTTTTATAACCAAGGAAACACTTGTGGTAGTAGATCCCCCCACACTTATTCTTCTTATAGTCTCATCAAGAACCAAAGTGTAACAAGTCAATTCTTCACTAATCATGATAAAAGGCTAAAAGAAACTTGTTTTTCTTTAAAAGGGTAAAGGGTTTTTTGGGTGAATGTGGCTAACGAGAATGGCTAATTTATAAGGCTCAAATGTTCACTACTACTGCCTTTCAAAGGGTTGACTTTTTAGGCTCAAAGGGTAAATCCTAAATGCATGTAGTTTTCAATTCAATGAATACCAAAAATCAAATGAGTATGTATATATTTCACCTTGAAAGGGTGACTAAGCAAATTCTAGAAGTAATACCTTCTCAATTAGAATTAAGGTATGAAAAATCATATCAATTGCATATCAAAGAAAGAATGAAACTCTGCATGAGAAATTTTGAAAAATGTTTCCAATGTACTTAAACCAAACTAAATCAAACAAGACTATACTCTTGGAAATTAAACCAAAATTTGCTAGATTGAACTCAGAAAATCATTTTTATTTCTTGAAAAATTTTGAAAAATTCATCTCTAGTCAAAAAGTTAGAAAAATCAAAATTTGAAAAATATGGATCTATGGACTCTCTCCCCCACACTTAAAAGACACATTGTCCTCAATGTATATGCATGTGAATTTTGACAAAAAATAAAAAAATTGGAGTTCTTTGAAATTTTTGGAAAAATCATGTGAATGGAAATGTGTAAAAAGTGTGGTTTACAAAAATAGATGAACTAATGCAAGACTTGACTCAATCAAAGCAATTATATATCCAATCAAATAATTCAAGCAAATCATAGCATCAATCATAACATTTATAGCATATAAGTCATAATTAAGATCCCATGAAAACATAGAAAACAAACAAAGTACAAGAGCAAACAACAAAAATGAAGATAAAGATGCAATGCAATGTAAGATGCAAATCACAAATCACATAAGTTCCAATCAACAAGAGCTAATGGCCTATTCTTGGTCTCCTTTCATCTCATTCCTAGGTTTTTGACTCTTACTTCCATATCACCTTCATTATCCATGCCAAGAAGAATGTCAAACCTTCGCAAATCACAAGATAATCCCCACAAATCCTTACTAAGTAGATAGGGTAAGTAGAGGCCGAATCTCACATAGAAGAGTGAAGCAGATATCAAAGACAAAACTTCTCTAAGATCACTCAAAAGCAAAGGGGATTAAAAATACCAAGTATAAAGAAAACAATTAATCTAAAATTAAAGCAAAACTAAATTAAACTAAACTATAGAAAATACTTAAGAAAACAATAATTAAAAAGCATACCTCATCCCCAATGGTAGAAATCAATCAATAAGACTAAGGATCCTTGACTTAAAAGATGAATTTAATAATCTACTTATAAAATAAGCAAGCATCAGTTTTACGCCAATGAGACCTTCAATCCAAAGACTTAGGCATCATGTAAAGAATCAATAAACTTATTCTAATAACTCTCAACTAAACAATTGGTCTAGATATAAATCCCCAACATGTATATTAGATTTACCCATATCACAGCGATATACCCCTATTATTTTAAACTCATCTTTAACATCACGGCTTAAGATTCATAAAGAATAAAGCATTAAGAACATCAATTCAAACATGCATAAATAAATATAACAAAACCTATTTTCTCTAGCATATCACAGTCTAGATCTAATAAGATTTACAATCCCATTGAGTTTATGGTTAGTAATCCCCAATTTGCTACAAATAATCTACCTAGTTACTAGTCATTTCACCATAATTGATTTAGCAGTATATCTCAATTATTGAATCATTAGTAGGCCTCCTAAATCAATAACAATCATGATCATAAAAAAAAAAAAACAAATTATAAGTATATTTAATCAAGAACAAATATCAAATTATAAGCACAAAAAGTCTCACCATAATTAATTGATTGAAATCACGAAAAAAAAGAAGTATTAAGAATTTAGCTACTTATGGATTTGGAAAAATCCATGAGAAACTTGAACATACTTACAAACATAAGTCGAAAACCTCCCTTGGCTGCTGCTACCAAGGGTATCGCACCCCTCTCTCCAAAGAGAGGGGCGGAACCCTAAAACTAAAATTAAAGAGAGAAAGAAGAAGAAAAGATATTCTAAAGACTATGATAATTGTGATGTATCTCTAGGGTTCAACCTAAGGTTAATATTTATAGTGGACTATCTAAGACTCCAAGTAGACTTAGGATTGGTTTCAAGCAATCATAGGACAGTTTAAGCTCTTAACTTAGTCTCCAAGTTAGATTAAAAGTCTTCCTTTGGCTGAAATTGGGTTAAATTCGGAGTTGGGCCAAAACTGCTTCTGGACAGCAACTTCAGGGGCATTTTTAGCTCGAATATGGTAGAACTGGTACTCGAGCTTCGAAGCAAAGTTGTAGATCTTTGAGTCTTCTTTCCAACGCACTGTGAATCAACTCATTTGGAGTTCTAGATCAAAAGTTATGGTCGATTTACCAAAACTACGCAGGAATCCTACTCCAACTAGGAAAGGGAAGCATCACATGAGTGTCACATGGGCATCAGGCGTGCGCGGAACATGGAGCCCAACTCCAGCTGTGGGCACAACTCCTTTCTTCATGTAACCATGTAAAATGGTACTGAGCCCATGTCGACAGGATCACTCCATAACATGTCTTCTTTCCTTTTCGATTGAACTCGATCTTAGTTCTTTCACCTTGGAATCTTCCTTCAATGATCTTCATGGCTTCAAATTGACTCCAATAGGTCTTCAATCACGAACTACGAATCTCCAAATCTTCACTCAAAAATGCCAAGTCCATATTCGTGTCATAAAACATCAAAATAGCTCAAAAAATAATGAAAAACAACATGTTTCCACTTTTCTTCTCTTCAAGACCTACAATCACAAATACTTGCATTATATAGCATAATCACACATAAAAGTACCAAAGATCACAGGATAATAACCATAAAAATAGAGCATATTTTGGTCTGATCATACATCAAGATTCCAAGTGCAAGACTGCTTTGGATATAGACCGAATTATATCAACCGAGCTCACAGATCCTGAAAAAGATCCTATGGCTTATGACGTTGTCACAAATTTATTATCCTATGGCCCGTGCGGTGCAGCGAATCCCGCTGCTCCATGCATGAAAGATAGGAGGTGCACCAAGCAATATCCTAGGAGTTTCCAATCTGAAACATTTATTGATGATGTTGGCTTCCTAGTTTATATGAGGAGATACATGAGTTATATATAATATAAATATAAAAAATGGGATTGAGCTTGATAACAAAGCGGTTGTCCCACATAATGTCAACTTGGTGATCAAGTACGAGGCTCATATCAACGTGGAAATATACAGCATGACATTAGCCATTAAATTTCTCTTCCAATATATAAACAAAGGATTGGATCGAGCAAGAATAACATTTGAGAGAGTTGGGAACCAAAACAACGGTGAGAATCAGAATGATGGGAAACCTTCCTTTTGCTGCCACAGCTACTAAACCAAGTACAAGAAGGATCAAGCACAGGTATTTCCGAACAGAAACATTTAGTCTCCAGCATAGCAATAAAGCTGCAACTTATTCATCGTCTAACACCTCTCTCTTCAATTCTTGCTCTCAGAGGAAGCTTACCCTTGACCAAGAGAAACATTGAGAAGCATGCTGACAAATATGCCTAGCATATAACTTAACTCATTTCGCTACATAATATATGGACCTCTGTACAACCTGCACACTGATATGTCCACCATAAAAAGAGAGCAGACTTAATTGGCTCATTTTGTACACTGCATATAGACCCTATTGCTACCTACATGAATATCCTGATCAATGATATGTGTATTCCCCATTTTGCTCCTTTGTTATTGTCGAAACGTTCGGGTCTGGGGAAGCCTGTCGAAACGACGTTGGAAAAGGAGTCGCCACTACTCTTTTTTCTAAGGTGCGATTAGTCACCTAATTGACCTAACCAGTCTAATGAGGTCCGGTGTTTGGCATGGGACCCACTAAACCTAAGGTCCGGTCTTTTAACTTAAATCTAGGTTTGTGAGTCGATTACGCTCGGGGAAGGATTAGCACCCCCGAGTCGCCCGTCAAGTGACAGTACCTCTAGTCTATCTAAATCTATTGGGTCGAAAAGAAAATTGGTTGCTTTTAATGTTTGATCTTGATTATTATTAGAAAGGGTTATGAAAGAAAAAGAAATCCCTTTAAAACCAATGTCGAGAATTGGAAGAATGTGATCGAACACCTTCGATTAATTCTGTCTCGATTCTCTTTCACTATTTGTTCTCTTGTTGAATCTCCCGCACCGGGAAGAGGTTTTGAAAATGCTGTGTCAAAACCTTTTATTTCTGTTTTTAAAGTCTTTTACTTTATTTTGAAAGTTCCCATTTTAGTCTTCCAAAAAATGGTGTGAAAATCTTCTTTTCTTATTGTTTTGGAAATCTTTTTCCAATCTTTTATTGATAAACTAAGTCTGGTTTGAATTTGAAAATCTCTATTTAAGTCTTAAAACACTTGATTGCCGATTTTAATTCGTTTTGAAAACTGAGTAAGAGAACACTTGCCTTTTTGAAAAATGCTTTAAAAAAAACGATCTTTTTGTATTTTCTCGATTATACTTAATCTTAAAGGGAAGGAAATGTATGCAGATGATGCATGAACTTATTCATTTTAATGATTTGATTGATAAAGTGGGGTTTACTCGAGTCAACCCCTACGAACCTAGCCCGGCCCCCGGGGATATTCGTAAAGGTTTTTCGATCTCGGAGCAAAATCCCGTTAGGTCGTGCTCATGCACCTTTACCTGGAATTCGCCCGTCATAGTCAAAAACACCGCTTTATAAATCAAGACATATAATGGTGGCTTGTAATGCAAACAGTTGAAATATACAAATAAGTATGACATGCATGCAATTAAGTTCTACTTTAGTACTACTCTAAATTACTAAATTATTACAAACCAAGGCCAAACCGGGCCAATTAATAAATTAACTATAACTAAAGAAGGAAAAAGAACTTATGGGTCGGACTGGGCTTGCTGGGGATCTTTCTGCACACTAAAGAAAATGATCAGTGATATTCAGGAAATAAAAACACAATTTGCACCTCATCAATACAAATCAAGGACCTAACTTTACCAAGTGACAACCATAATTCCAGAAATTTGTCAATTTCTTTCAAATTAACCTCTATTTGAGAAATTAGGTCTTAACTCCAAGTTCAATTTCCTTAAAATTGAGATTAGCTCAAAGTGTCTTACATATCATCTTCAAGCTAATTTCAATTTTAGAAAATCTTCACTTTAAGTTAAAGCCCCCTTTCCAAATCAAGATTAGCTTAATTGGAAATCAAGATTTAAGGTCCAATATTCGAATAACTCTTAAATATCATAATTACCACAAATAAACAAATTTCATTTCATATGTCTAAAATTCAACTTGCAAACAAAATCTTAATCAAAAGCTCCCATTTTCAAATCAAAATTGCTTCTTTAATTAAATTCCATTTTTAAATTTAAAAACCAAGCCTGTTTGATCACCGATCTCCAATTTCAAAACAAAGGCGATTCAACCAAAGACCTGTGAAGCTTAATTAACAAAGAATACCACTATTTTGAACCAAAAACCAAATTTTTAAACAAATATCAACACATTAACCATCAAGCTAGCACTTTCAAGACTAAATCCACCATAAACACAAGCATGTAGGCATTCAATAAATATACTCAATTGTAACATGGATTCACAAAAATACAAAATTAATATAAGCAAAAGGCAAGCTCAAGACCACATTTTTTTATCACCATTTACTCACCCCATCATGCTAAAACAAATAAAAATCACCACTTTAAACATGCAATTAGCACTCAAACCTTACACACATAGAATCCCCATAAACATAAATCATTAAGGCATAAATTAGTAGCTCAAACCTAATTTACCACATTTATTAATAAAAAACGAAGCCTTTTCAATAAAGATCCAAACTTTGAGCAAAATTATCACTTAGAGCAACAAATCACTACCATAACTATATAAATATATTAAAACTTAGCTAAAATAGCCCCATCAACCTTAAAATTAGAAACAAATAAGAGACATAAAGTAAATAAGCATCAAGTGGCAAAAATTAAAACCACAAGCCTCATATTGCATCAATCAAAAGTAAAAGGAGTGAAATTAAAAGAAATAACAAGAGACTCACCCTAAACGACGTTGTTTGGGCGAGTAAACTAGATAAAAGGGAAATCTCCCTTCCCTCTTCTTCTTCGCCGCTTCTCTTCTACCTCAAAACCCTAAATCTATTCACCAGTTTTGCAACTCGCTCCAAACCCGCCCTCAATCATCATTTTCACCGTAAACAAAGCTAGATTTTGAAACCCCTTAGTCCGAATCAAAACCCCCTTCAAGAAAACTGAAATGAAAGTTTATTTCGAGAAAAAAAATGGAAGAACAAAGAGGAAAAGGGGGAAAAACGATTTTCCGAGCCAAATCTAGATGATTGGTCCCGTGCGATCACTACCAGGCCTTCTTTCTTTAACTCTAGTTCTTTTCGTTTTTAAAACGATGAAGAATTTTGAAGGAGCCCTGATCGAGTCAAAAACAACCCTATTTTTATGACTATTATTATGTTTTTGGATCTATTTATACTTAAATATTTGTTATTTTGATTTCATGGTTAAATTGATTCTTCATATATGTATGAATTCAAATTGATATTTTAGAAAAAATTGGTTTTTATTAACTTACACATTGATTTGCTAAGGGACTAGCAAAGTTCAAGTGTGGGAGAAAATATGATCGAGTCAAAAACAACCATATTTTTATGACTATTTTATTATGTTTTTGGATCTATTTATACTTAAATATTTGTTATTTTGATAATATTTGTGTTTTGAGTCTTTATGAGATGTGAAATTGGGAATTTGTTAATTTTCTCTACTTTTGGAGCTATTTTGATGACTTTTTACACAGATATGAGCAAAGCAATTTTGAGTAAAGATTTGGAGATTTGAAGTTCGTGTTTGAAGACTTATTGAAGATAATTTGAAGATTTGAAGACTATTGAAGAATTATCTCAAGAGGCAAGAATTGAAGATTGAGCTTAATCGCGAAGGATTGAAGACAAGCCATGAAGAAGCCCGAAAGCTAAGGAATTTTGGATGTTTTATATGGGATAATACTCAGCGCATATAAGCCAACAATTGGAATTAAAAACCCAATTTGTGCCTCCTATATCCAAGGAAATATCCAATTCGCACATATTCCCGCTTCTAGTCCTAACAGGATTAGGATTCAGCGCAGTCTCGGTAATCATAACTTTCTGCTCAGATGTCCGTTTTAGGCCCATGAGTAGTTGTTGGAAAGCTAACTCCGAGATCTACAACTTTGCTTCGAAGTCCAAGACCCAGTTCTGCCGTTTTGAAGCCCAAATTCTCCGTCGAAGGCCCTACACGAATCCAGAATTTTTCAGGATCCTATTTTGACTAGG
The DNA here is from genome assembly GCA_001974825.2 of Corchorus olitorius. Lineage (NCBI taxonomy): Eukaryota > Viridiplantae > Streptophyta > Magnoliopsida > Malvales > Malvaceae > Corchorus > Corchorus olitorius. The sequence continues at coordinate 37,311 of AWUE01017921.1, read as the reverse complement.
ATTTTGGTTCTAGGAATACTTTTAATCCAACTTGGAGACCAAGTCAGCCCCAAAACCGTCCTAGAGCCCTATCCTACTTAGAATTGGAGTCTTTAGGGTTATTTCCACTATAAATAGCCACCTTAGGTCTAGTTTTCTTATGTATGTAGATCTAGAAATTGTATTTTGAAGAATTATTGAAGATTTGGAGGAAAAAAGCCTTGGAGCCGCCGCCCCCTCTTCTTCCCATCCATAAGATAAGTTTTTCTTCTTATTCTTTGGATGCTCACTCAATTCATGAGTGAGTAGTCCTTCTCTTTTCTCCAATGTAGAATTTAATTGATCTCTTGACTTATATCATGGTGAGATTTTGTGCTTTTATATGAAAATTGTTAGAGTATTTCTTAATTCTCTGTTTTAATCCTATGCTAACTTGTTTTGATTGATTGAAGTCGACACTATCTTGATATATTGAGTTTGCATTAGCTAAATTAAATCTAGGACGATCCATCCAGATTTAATTGTTTGGTAGCAATTGGAAGAGAACGATCAATTCCTTCCAAGAGATTGAGAATCAATAGATAATTAATTGTTTGTTGTGCTTGTTCATAAATTACTTATTCTTAATGCTTTGTTCTTTAGTGATCTTTAAGTCCGATCTAGGAAATTGATTGCTAAAAAATAAAAAGGATAATTTAAGCCCAATCCAGGAAATCTTATCTACAATTGGTAATTTCGGATTTAATTCCAAACAAGCTATCCATTGTTTTCATAATTTTTAGATATCAATGATCCATGTTATTATTGTCAAGAGGGATATTAATTCTACGTTGGAGGGTTTTCTTAATTATTTTCTCAATTTATTCACTGCTTTCTGATTAATTGTTTTCTTTAATTTTCTTGATTGCTTTCTTAGTTAATTTTAATTGTTAGTTTGATTAGATTTAATTTCATTATAAAAATTCTCTTTAGTTTATTTGATTGCTTTAAGAAAAAGAATAATAACCTATCTCTCTGTGGGTTCGACCCCTACTTGCCCTAGCTATTCTTAGTTAGTAATTGTTGGGTTTATTTTTGTGATTGCTGACGACCGATCATAAATTTTGCCGCCGTTGCCGGGGAGATTGCGTTAATTTTTCTTTTTCTTTTTCTTTTCCTATTTGATTTGCACTTGATCTTTTTTGTTTTGTAGGAAAATCCAATGGAGCATTCACGTTCGTTAGGGGAATTGAATTTCGAGCGCGAGATGAAGCCCCTCTGCATTGATTATCCTAATATGGATATGTCCTACCAATTGAGGCCAAGAATGATCCGTTTGCTACCTGTTTTCCATGGAGAAGAGCATGAAAATCCACATGAGCATCTGCGAGCCTTCTACACCAAGTGTGCCTTGATCACTGGAATGCTTGAAGAACAAGTGAAGCTGCAAACTTTTCCATCCACCTTGGAAGGAAAAGCAAGAGAATGGTTCTGGGGCCTACCACCGAAATCCATCACCTCATGGAATGGACTACAAGAAGCATTCTTGGAAAGATATTTTCCAAACTCAAGAATTTCTGAAGTTAGAAGAAGATCGCTGCTAGCTGCCAATCACAAGACGAAAAGTGGTATCAATATTGGGAGAGGTACAATAAACTATGTGAGAGTTGCCCATATCATGGCTTAAGTAAAGGAGTTTTAATCCAAAACTTCTATGATGGGTTATCTCAATCAGATAAAACCAATATTGATGCTACCAATGGAGGCGGTTTGAGATTCAAAACTCCTGAAGAGGCGAGGAAGCTATTACACAAGATGGCAGATAATATCTACCAATTCAGCACGATGGATGGACACTCAACAACCAGATCATCAGAGAAGGAATCTCTTGCCAAGATGGAAGAAAGAATGATGCATTTGGATACTGTAGTTTCATCTTTGGCAAACCAACAAGAAACCGTCACCAAAATGCTTGCACAAATCCTGAAGATGCAAGTAGAGCATCAACATTCACCTCAATTCATTCAAGCACCTTCCAAATTCACGCAAGGGTACGAAGTCAATTCAATTGGAGAAAAACAACGGTGGTATGCTCAAGAGATGGAGTCACCTGTTGAACTGATCTCACCTTCAATACCACCCTCAGCACCTGTTTTCCCTGCGATGCCACCACCTGCTGCTGTATCCGACGAGCCAGTGCCAAAAGAAGAGGAGATTTCAGCCAACAGCAAGAAGGAACAACATACTTCATCACCTAAGACTTCTCGATTTCAATCAAGATCTAGATGGATGAAAGAGATGGAGGCCGTCTATGATCCACCACCGTTTCCTCAAAGGTTTTCAAATCAACTTAATTCGCTTTGGAATCTAGAGGTAAATATTCCCTTGCTTGCTGAAATTGCAAAGGTACCCAGGTACGCTTCTTTTCTCAAAGAATTATGCACTACTAAGAGTAAGTTTTCTGAAAAATATGCTTGCATGAATGAGAATATATCTGCTGCTTATCAGAGAAAATTGCATCATAAATGTGAAGATTTAGGATCTTTTTCTATTCCTTGTAAAATAGGAAAGAATAAAATTAAAAAAGCCATGTGTGAATTTGGATCTCCAATTAATATTATGCCTTTTTCTATTTATTCACAACTGAAAATAGAACCTATGACTGAAACTGATCTTACTGTGCAATTTGCTGATAGAATTAACATTAAGCCTGAGGGTTTAGTTGAAAATGTTTTAGTGCAGATAGGAGATTTTTTTTTTCCTGCAGATTTCTATGTCTTGAAGATGAGTGAAGATGATCATCATCTACCTCATTTGCCGTTACTGCTAGGAAGGCCCTTTCTGATCACAGACAGAACAAAATATGAAGTCCACGATGGAAAACTCAGCACGGAATTTGATGGGGAAACCATTGAATTCAATATCTATGAAGCCATGAAATCCCCTGCTGAGATTCATCTGTGCTATTGATGCAATTGAAGTTTGTTCTGAACAAGTTCAATCACTTCACCATGAAGATGAACTTGAATTGGTCCTTACGAAGAGCCTAGATGAAGAAGAAATCAAGGAAGCAAAAATCCTGACGCCTGAAGATGTAGCAGAAACCATCAAAGATTTGGAGACACCACTAGCTGTTGAAGAAAAAACATCAGTTTCCTATATCAGTTTGGAGCCAACAACCACACCTCTGCCATCCATTATTCAACCACCAGAAGTCAAGCTGAAACCACTTCCTGAAGGCCTGAAGCATGTTTTCCTTGGAGATAAAGAGATCCTGTCTGTTGTTATTTCAAGTAAATTAAATAATTTACAAGAAGAACAACTCATCAGAGTTTTGAAGGAATAAAAGGAAGTCGTTGGATGGACAGTTGCTGATATCAAAGGAATAAGTCCTACTGTGTGCATGCATAGGATTCGACTGGAAGATGATGCAGTACCTGTTCAACAGCCACAAAGAAGACTAAATCCAAACCTTGCTGAAGTCGTCAAGGAGGAAGTTCTCAAATTACTTGGAGTTGGTCTCATTTATGCTATATCAGATAGTAAATGGGTCATCCCTGTCCAAGTAGTTCCAAAGAAGTCTAGATTCACCGTCATAGAAAACAAGGACGGAGAGCTAGTTCCTCAAAGACTGCACAATGGATGGAGAGTATGCATCGACTATAGAAAGCTGAACTCTGCTACGAGGAAGGACCACTTTCCACTGCCATTCATTGACCAGATGTTGGAGAGGTTAGCATGCAAAGCCTATTATTGTTTTTTGGATGGGTATTCAGGATACTTCCAGATTCCAATTGCACCTGAAGATCAAGAGAAGACAACCTTCACATGTCCTTTTGGTACGTATGCCTATACAATAATGCCTTTTGGTTTATGCAATGCACCTGCGACTTTTCAAAGGTGTATGATGAGCATCTTTCAAGATTATGTGGGAGATAAGATTGAAGTATTCATGGACGATTTCACAGTCTATGGAGATAGCTTCAATCAATGCCTCCATAATCTAGAACTCATCTTGAAAAGGTGTGTTGAAACCAAATTGGTATTGAATGCTGAAAAATACCATTTCATGGTAGAACAAGGCATTGTTCTAGGCCATGTAGCATCCAAAGAGGAGATGCAAGTCGACAAAGCCAAGGTCGATGTTGTTCAGAATCTGCCCTATCCAACATGTGTCAAAGATATTCATTCATTCTTGGGCCATGCTGGATTCTACAGAAGATTTATCAAGGAGTTCTCGAAGATTTCAGCACCAATGTGTAGACTACTTCAGAAAGATGTAGAGTTCGAGTTTTGAGATGACTGCAAGGAAGCATTTGACAAATTGAAGACTGCCCTCACCACCACTCCAATTGTGAAGCCCCCTGATTGGAAACTACCGTTCGAGATCATGTGTGATGCAAGTGACGTCGCTATTGGAGCTGTTCTTGGTTAGAGAGTAGATAAGGTACCTCATGTTATTTACTATGCTTCACGAACTCTAGATGCTGCTCAAAAGAACTACACCACCACGAAAAAAGAGATGCTTGTTGTTGTCTTTGCGTTGGAGAAGTTTCGACCATATATCTTAGGATCTAAGGTGATAATCTACTCCGATTATGCTGCATTGAGATATCTAATGTCAAAGAAAGAAGCAAAAGCTAGGCTTATGCGATGGCTTTTGTTATTTCAAGAATTTGATATCGAAATCAAGGATAAGAAGGGAGCAGAGAACGTTGTAGCTGATCATCTAAGCAGAATTGAAGGCAAGGAAGAAGAGACTGCAATCAATGAAGCACTGCCCTTTGGAGGATTGTTTGTCGTTTCTCAATACCCTGGTATGCTGATATGGTTAATTTCTTGGTCACTCGACGTCTACCTTCAGATCTTAGCAAAGGAAAGAAGTTGAAGATCATCAGTGATGCCAAGTATTATCTTTGGGATGATCCATATTTATGGAGATATGGTTCTGATCAAGTTATGAGAAGATGCATTCCTGATAATGAGATTCAATCGGTTTTGAAGTTCTGCCACAACGATGAAAGTGGAGGCCGCTTTGGACACAAGAAGACAGCAAGGAAGATCTTGGATTGTGGATTCTATTGGCCTACAATCTTTAAGGATTCTTATGAGTTCTGCAAGACTTGTCCACGATGCCAGAGAGTTGGAAACATATCGAAAAGGAATCAAATGATTCAATCACCTATATTCGTTGCTGAAGTCTTCGATGTATGGGGAATTGATTTCATGGGACATTTTCCCCCATCAGATAAGAACTATTACATCCTATTAGCTGTGGACTATGTTTCCAAATGGGTTGAAGCTGTTGCTACGGAGAAGGATGATGCAAGAACGGTGGTCAAATTTATAATGAATAACATTCTTCATAGATTTGGCATTCCTAGAGCTCTCATTAGTGATCCAGGAACTCACTTCTGCAAGAAGATTGTGCAATCATTGGTTGAAAAATATGGAGTTTTCCATAAGGTATCTACTTCATATCATCCTCAAACCAGTGGTCAAGCTGAAATATCAAATCGTCAAGTGAAGCTGGTTCTGGAGAAAACAGTCAATGTCCAAAGAAAAGATTGGAGTATGCGACTAGGAGATGCTTTATGGGCCTATCGTACAGCTTACAAGACACCTCTTGGAATGTCTCCGTACAGAATTGTGTTTGGTAAGCCATGTCATCTACCTGTGGAGTTAGAACACAAAGCATGGTGGGCAGTAAAGCAATGCAATCTCAATTTCGACGAAGTTGGAATTCAAAGGATGTTACAATTGCAAAAGCTTGAAAAAATTAGGAATGAAGCATATGAGAATTCGAGGATCTACAAGGAGAAGACCAAAGCCATACATGACAAAGGAATTTTGCAAAGATCGTTTCATGAAAGTCAAAAGGTTTTGCTACACAACACCAGAGTGAAGCTTTTTCATGGGAAATTACGTTCAATATGGCATGGACCTTGTGAAGTGATTCGAGCATATCCCAATGGAGCCGTGGAAATTCAAGATTTAATCGCCAAGAAGCAATTCAAAGTCAATGGACAAAGACTCAAGCCCTTCTTCGAAGCAATGCCAACACTTTCCATTGAAGAGATCAAATTGGAGGATCAAATTTATTTTCCAACCAGAGACTGAAGAAAGAGAAAGTCGAGCTAATGACTTTAAACAAGCGCTTATTGGGAGGCAACCCAATATTTTTACTAACCCTTACTTTTTTTTCTTTCTTTTATTTTTCTTTCTCCTTTTAGGATTTCATATCAAGGAATAGGAAGGCCATCAAAGCAATCGAAGAGAGCGCAATTGGAGCTTACGAATGGAGCTTACGCTGGAAAATAGAGAACCTTCTTTTGACCCTATCTCCATTTAATTTTTGCTTTGCTTTGCTTTGCTTTGCTTTGATTGAATATTGCTTCTATTGCTTCCTTGATATGAATTAGTTGTTTGCTTTTGTTTTTGATCATGCATTTTATGCTTTCTATCACTCTTAAGATGATCACACTTTTCACACACATGTGTATTCATACATTGAGGACAACGTGAATTTTAAGGGGGGGGGGGGGGGTTGTGAATAATTGAGTCATATGTTAGTTTGTGTTTGCATAAAAATTTAGGATTTAATTTGATTGTTTTCGGATTGATCTTTTATTTCCCCAATTTTTGAAAAGTTTTTCGAAAAAATCGATTTTTGAAGGATACAATTTTGAAAATTTTCAAAATTTTTTTTGATTTTTTCATGCATTTATTGAGTGATTGATTTAATTATGATTGATGAATGCTTAGAATTTTAAGAATGCTTTATTCATTGATTGAGTTATAGCATGTTGTTTGATTTCTTAGAATTAGGTATAATTGAAGCTTGTGATATGATCTTATTCTTTCATTTGCTTCTATGATTATCTATTTCTAGAACTTGTGTTGAATCTTGATTGAAATGTTGATTAAGAAAGTATGTCATGGATATGTCAAGAATAAGTGTGGGGGACTACTTATAAAAAGGGTAATTACAAAAAAAAAAAAATTGTTTCTATAAAAAGAAGTGTTTTCATGATAGAGGAGAAGAGGTATTTCTGTTTTAAAAAAAAAATCCATTGTTGTCACTCTTTTCTTAAACAAAAGGAGTTAGTAACCCTTGGAAAGAGGATAAGAGGCATGGAATTGCAGAAATATTGTCCCTCTGAAAAAATAAAAGAAGGAGTCCTTCTAGAGTGCTAGTAGCCTCAAAATAAAGGGAGTTAGTAACCCCTAAATCATGAACACTTCAGAGGTTAGTAACCTCAATTTTCTAAAAACAATTACCCTTGAAAATCCATTATAACCCACAATGACCCTTGATTTGTATTTATGATTTTGCAATCTTTTGAGTAATGGAGAAAAAGAGGAAAACATGAGCCTATAGGAAGAGGTAGTTGTAGGATGTGAAGAATGATAAGTGATTAAAGCTGCTTTGATTATGGCTACTTAAGAATGATGATGCTTGTTATTTCTTGATCTTTTGAATTGAGTATTGTTATTATTCTTTGTTATTTTGATTTCATGGTTAAATTGATTCTTGATATATGTATGAATTCAAATTGATATTTCAGAAAAAATTGGTTTTTATTAACTTACACATTGCTTTGCTAAGGGACTAGCAAAGTTCAAGTGTGGGGGAAAATATGATCGAGTAAAAAACAACCATATTTTTATGATTATTTTATTATGTTTTTGGATCTATTTATACTTAAATATTTGTTATTTTGATAATATTTGTGTTTTGAGTCTTTATGAGATGTGAAATTGGGAATTTGTTAATTTTCACTACTTTTGCAGCTATTTTGATGACTTTTTACACAGATATGAGCAAAGCAATTTTGAGTAAAGATTTGGAGATTCGAAGTTCGTGTTTGAAGACTTATTGAAGATAATTTGAAGATTTGAAGACTATTGAAGAATTATCTCAAGAGGCAAGATTTGAAGATTGAGCTTAATCGCGAAGGATTGAAGAGAAGCCATGAAGAAGCCCAGAAACTAAGGAAATTTGGATATTTTATATGGGATAATACTCAGCCCATATAAGCCAACAATTGGAATTAAAAACCCAATTTGTGCCTCCTATATCCAAGGAAATATCCAATTCCCGCATATTCCCGCTTCTAGTCCTAATAGGATTAGGATTCAGCGCAGTCTCGGTAGAAAAATCATAACTTTCTGCTCAGATGTCCGTTTTAGGCCCATGAGTAGTCGTTGGAAAGCTATTTCCGAGATCTACAACTTTCTTTTGAAGTCCAAGACCCAGTTCTGCCGTTTTCAAGCCCAAAATCGCTGTCGAATTCCCTGCACGAATCCAGAATTTTTCAGCATCCTATTTTGACTAGGATTTTGAATCTAGGAAGACTTTTAAAACAACTTGGAGACCAAGTCAGCCCCAAAACCATCCTAGAGTCCTATCCTACTTAGAATTGGAGTCTTTAGGGGTATTTCCATTATAAATAGCCACCTTAGGTCTAGGTTTTTTATGTATGTAGATCTAGAAATTGTATTTTGAAGAATTGTTGAAGATTTGGAGGAAAAAAGCCTTGGAGCCGCCGCCCCCTCTTCTTCCCATCCATAAGATAAGTTTTACTTCTTATTCTTTGGATGCTCACTCAATTCATAAGTGATTAGTCATTTTCTTTTCTCCAATGTAGAATTTAATGGATCTCTTGACTTATATCATGGTGAGATTTTGTGCTTTTATATGAAAATTGTTAGGGTATTTAATGGATCAAATGGCATCTTCTTGGTGCTTGGCACATGATCATCGCCATCTCCTTGGTCTCCATGAATCTTCATGCTTCCTTGCAGCCCTTGCACATCCTTTCCTTGCTCTTCATGCTTGTCTTCAAGTCCATGATAAAGCCTTGCGCGCATCAGATTAGACCCCTAAACTTGCTATTGAATAGCCGTAAGCTACACTCTTTCTCTTAAAGAAAACTACTCACTCATGATTGAAGCAATCATAAGAGACATACTTACAAAAAAAAGGAAGAAGATGTCGACAAGGGTGAAACACCCTAGGGATGTCGACAACAAGAGGGAAGTAATTCTCCTCTTCAACTAGCTTCAATTGTAGTTATGTGAGTTATGACAAATCCTAAGATAATCTTACCTCTTTATAGGCAAACCTAAGACACATCCTACCCTTATGACAAATAATACTAGCCCTTAGATGAGGCGGCAACAAGGGTAAGATAGACATCTAAATTCTAATCCTATTCTAATTAGGAATTACATCAACTTTGTCTCCAAGTAATGAGCTTTGATTGGATGAAGTAGATCATCATTCATTACCATCTTCATTGGCCAATTAGAGTGCTCCACATCATCAATTACAGCTGCAAATTCCGTCCAAGCAAAGTCCAAGTCGGTTCAAGCATTCCTTAAGTGTTTGGATAGTTAGTAAAATTTGTCCAGAAATCTTCAAGGGCAAAATCAACATTCTTCCCAACATAATTAGCTCTCAAGGTTAAGAAGGAAAGTTGTAGAGCTTGAAGTCAGTTTTCCAACGGTATATCACTTGCATTTTTCTAAGTTCTGGATCACAAGACATGATTTTTCTACCAAAACTGCACTCGTGAATCCTCCCTTGATTAAGATTTGGAATTTCTCCATCATCAATTATTTACTGCATCATAATTTTTTATTGGGCTTGAAACTCTTCTTTGGGCTTTAAGATATGCGAATTGGGCCTAGAGAAATAAGATTTGGATCTCCAATGATTCGGCCTTCCTTCTGGGCTTAACGGGCTCAAATGGGCTTAATAGGCCTACTAGGCTAAAAATGGCCAAAATCAGTAATTTCTCCAAATTGATCCAAAATTGCTTCAAATCTTCATAATTTAAATAATGGCTCCAAATGGTCCTAAAAATACAAATATGAGAAATATGAGGTGAAATAAATAATTATGACTACCAAAATAAGGCAAAATCATATAGAAAATAACAACTAAATTAGGTCTTATCATAATTTCCCACACTTCAACTTTTGTTAGTCCCTAACAAAAATCGATATGCAATTCTAACTTAGAAAAGAATTAGAAATAACAGACTCTGACTCAAAACAAAACAAAAAGATTCCACTTTTGTAGGTATACGGTGGCATTTAGCATATGACACAAGCCTTTTAAACCAACATATGTCTACATTGGAGGTGTGAAGTCACATGAGGGCTTATTTAACTAAAACGATACCCACAAACATTTATAAAAATATGATAAACCTAGGATGAAAAGGCTAAAAACAAGATAGAAAAGAGAGAATTTTTCTTTTAAGACATATCACAGCATAGAACAAACTAGTAAAAAATCAGTATGTTCAATTTCCATAATCAAGCAATTAGCTAGAAATAGCCTTTCAAAGAAATCAATTCTCAAGCAATTCTATGCAAAATCATCATTCAATTTCAAAAGTAGAGCAAGAATAAGTCTTTCATTCAACTTTATCATAGTCAAAAGAAAAGTACTTAAGCAATAGATACCAACACAATCATCCAAGGTTTTCAAAAATAATTTTCAAGTGACACAGGATATATGACACACATGTAGAATGTAGATTCAATGATCAAGGAAAGGATGAAAGAGAAGGGTAAAAGATATAAATTTAAGCTCCAAAAGTGGTGTTTAGGTGTATATGACTTAAATAACCCAAATCTTGGCAGCAAAATGCTCAATTTGGGGCCAAACGTTTGCCGCGATGCTCCATTTTGGGCCAAACATTTCAATTGCACCAAAAAAGGGCCAAACGTTTTCGGGTCTGCTCAATGTAGGGCTTTTTAAGACGGAAATAGGCAAGTGAAATACACTTATCATTTAGACGTGTGAGAGCCCATTTATTTAGACACGTGGACTTGATTTTGCCCACCTGGACTTGGGTTTAGCCACCTGGAATTAGAAAATACAAAGGACTTCCTAAAAACTTAAACAAAAAAAAAACATTTTTTCCTTCCAGATTCATGTTGGGAAGATTGAAAGCTACAAACTCAGTGAATGAAGAAAGCTCATGAAAGAAAATGGGAAGTGCTTTAGAAATGAGAAGGGACCTTCGATGGCCGAGTTTCCTCCTATTTTATTTTCTAACAATTTTATCAAACCCAAAAAAAAAAATTATGAACAAGATCAACACTGATGAACAGTTGTAAGCCTGTAACCCATCCATCGCAGGCCACCATCTTCTGTTGCCAACTTTCCAAACTTCCATCGCCGTTTTCGAGCACAACAAAAAGAGCAAATCTCGTAGATAATCTCATCAAAAGAAAATACCAACAGCTCAATCAAGCCTCTAGCAACAACTCACCAGAAAATATATAACACAAGCGCAGCCTTCATTGAGCATTTTTTTTTTAATTTCCCAGAGAGTCCTTGTAGTTTCTTTTTTCTTTCTACAATATAGTTGCAACTCTACATTGAAGATTTAATGTGTAGATCGATAACATGCCCCATCCCATCACCTTGCAAAAGTTTGAATCTCTATCTAACTTAACTCCGTTCAAGCTAAAATCTATGTAGCAGAACCTCCTTCCATGATCGGACAACATCAACAGGAAAACCCCAACTACTTCCCATCATCGTCGCCGCGAGTCGGAAAACAAGCCCAAAGAAATTGGAGGAAAAACACTCCAAATGATAATAATTCAAAACCCAACTGAGAGGCAAAAATTCCAAAAAATTCCAGCAAAATCAAATATGAAAACTAACCAACAGCCACAATCATTTGCTATAAGAACTCCAACAACATTCAAAGGCTCCAAGAAATCAACTTTTGGTAGAATATAGACCTAGGGTTCATATATTTGGGGGTTTTGGTTTGGGAGATTTTTTGTTGGATCTGAACGGTGAAAAAGGCGGTAAGTAGAGAGGGAAGCAAAATTGTTAATTTTGAGACCCATCTAACGGCTAACTTCACCGGATCGAAGGCTTGAAGGTGACTATTTTAGACTACTTTTTGACCTAGATTTAGATGAATTTTCTTGAAAAAGTGAGGAGAGATTAAGAGGATTGATTTTATTTAGATTTTTCTTTGAGATTTTGTTGGAGTTTTTGCGATGGTTAGTAGAGGAAATAGCATTGCCAGCGGTGAGGGATGAAAAGGAGAAGAAGAAGGTTGGGGAAGAAGGAAGACAGAATAGGAACCTGTAAAAAAAATAAGTAAAAAGAAAATAAACAAGAAAAGAAAAAGCCACCTCATATAATTAGTGGGAGTTAATGGCGGTTAACGACGCGTGTATTACACTGGTCTATTTCCATCTGAAAAAGCACAACATTGAGCAGGTCCGAAAACGTTTGGCCCTTTTTTGGTGCAATTGAAATGTTTGGCCCCAAATCGAGCATCGCAACAAACGTTTGGCCCCAAATTGAACATTTTGCCAATCTTGGCCCAAAACAAACACTTTTCTTCTTTCATTCAGCTTTTAGTTTTTCTGCTTCCAAGGAATTGTTCTTTTATTCACTTCTCATTTTTTTCAACTCTTGGCATTGCAAGATTTCTCTTTTCAATCAATTTTTCAAAGGGAAAGCTATTTGAAATTTCAAATGCCTTTTCTCCCTTACTTAGAACAACTTTTTTTTAATTGCTTGTTGGAAGAAGCAAATTTATCAAACTAAGCCTTCAAAACCGTGGGAAAATTCCCCCACACTTATTGCTCACTTATCAAGCCAAGAAAGGGGTTTTCAATTTAGCAAAGATTGCTAAAACAAGAGAAAAATAAGGTGTAAAAAGTTGGGTGTTTATGAACAAAGGGAATAGGTTTCCGTTTTGAATATTAAATACATAATTAATTATGGAGTGTGGTATGTGTCAACTTTTTAACTCGCTTTTGAAATTTAAAAACTACACCAATAGTGTATCAAATAATTACTATAAGATTAATAAAGGGATTAAAAATCATAATAAGATGATAAAAAAAGCTTATCCAAGTTACTAAAAAGTTTAACATGAATATATAAAACTTTCTAAGGTTACTAAAAAGCTTAATAAAGTTACTAAAATGCTTACTAAGTTTTATATTGAAAAGTTTTATATGGTTGAAATGCTTAACAAGATGTGTGGCTCAGATTTAATCTAAATCTTAAAGCTTGGTTAGATTTGATGCCACCGTTGTCATAATTAAATTAGAAAAGTAATTTTATTTTCCTAATTTACTATGTTTGGGCCGAAAATTAGCATTAATATTGAAAAATAATTATTATTTTATAATTATTATTATTTCAATAAATGATGGTCAGAAAAGAATTAAAGTCATCTTATATGATTTTCAATTCTGACGGAGACTTAATTCTTATATGGCGACCATCCTAATTTTATGAAATACATAATGCCATGTCAAAATCGGATATATGAGATGATATGTGGCGCAATATGGCCTAGCCCAAGCCGCCCATGCCCAAATTTGATCTCAATTGAATTAAATACAACTTTGCATTTTGTTCAATTAAAGACAAAAGGCGAAATTTATAAAATTAAATGGGCTAGAGAAGTGTGATTTCAACAAGAGTTTTACCATTGTGATCCTTGATTCTCATAGATCATTCTGGCAAAATTTCATCTCATTCTGACTTAAGACGAAAAACTTATGCACGTTTTTCAATTAAGGACAGTTTGGGGTGTGAAACCAATTTCACCATGACAGATAGCTCAATTTTGACCAAGATTTTTTCTATCATCTTAATATGATAGCCAAACCCTACTGGTGAAATTTGGACTCAATCTGACACCGGTTGCAACTTTTGCATTTCTTTCAATTAAGGACATGAGGCTTTCCACCCCGGTTTAGTCAATTTTGAATCTGATCTCTATTCTGATCGAATTGAGGGCCAAGAATGGTCAAGTTATGACCAATTTCGTGGCTTAGGAGGTTATGTTCAAGGTTAGGATCATTATTTTGACAGCAAATCAGGTTATTGTGCTGAACAATCGGGACCCGAGTCAGAATGGACTGCGTCAGAAAGGAGGAAGATGGCGCCAAAATCATAATGGGAGAAGTGCAGGTAAGTTTTGATAGTCATTTGTGGTAGTCAATATTGAAATTTATATTAGAGAGTCTCTCAGCAGCTTCCAGGAAGATTCTCTGAATCTTCAGAAAGGGAAGTCAATCAAAGCCCGTCAGGTTAGATTGTAGCAAATACTTAGTCAACAAGCAGAATTGGGAATGTTGGCCTTGGTAGCCTAGCCTAGGCCGCCCCCTATATAAAGGGTCGTCCCCCTTCAGTTTTCAACAGACTTCTATAGCTTCAAATTTGCTTCGCGCAAAAAACTAAGCTCCGCGCTTATTTTTTCTCTGGCCCTGTGCCACTTTCTACAGCAACCCTGTTGTTGCGCCAAAAATCTCTTGCCAGAGTTTTCGAGAAGAATTCTTTATGACAGCATAGGGGCGTGCCAATCAATTTGTTGAAATTGACAAAGAGGTTGTTAAAATTAGATCTGGTGTGCGGAGCAGCAGATTTAAAGATCAGAGCGATTTTTGGGGACTGGATTAAAGTCACACCGGAGAATTTAAATCATTGGATCCACATCGAATTGTTTCCTGCCTGGGCCTTTCTTCTTCTCTTTAACTAGGTCAGATCTGTGAGATCTGTTTTTGATTGAAATTGAAAGAAAATAACAATTTGATTGTTATTGATGAGAAAGAAACACGTGTACAGTGTTTTTATGTCTGGAGACAAGATTGAAACAAGAGAAAAACACTAGAAGAATGTTTGGGTGTTTTGAGACAGGATCTAAACAAGAAAAATATGAAGAACGAGTAAGAACTCGTGATGAACAAGAGGAAACTGGCGCAGAGTCAGAGAGAAAATAAGCACGGGGCTTGGTTTTTTGCGCGGAACAAGTTTGTAGCTTTAGGAGCTGGTTTTTGAGATGAGTGATATCTGTTTGAAGCCTTGGAATGGCTCCCTTTATATAGGGGGCGGCATGGGCCTTGAATTTAATGGGCTTTACTTGCCGAATAAGGTGAATTCCTCCTCCTTGGTAGATGACAGCCTCTAGGAAGGTGTAGTGAAGCTTCTTTCTTCTTCTGATTGCTTCCAACTACTAGGGAGAGGGTGAAAAGGATTCCAAGGTGTCACTCTCTTGGATGAAAATCTTCCTCCTAGATGGTTGATGGCTAATCTTTCCTTCTCCCTATCACAATTCAGCATGCATTCGTTGCTTCTTTTGTGCTGAAATCAACTAATTTGAATAAGTAGTGGCCTACTGACATCATGATTTGGACTTTGACCACTAAGGCCATGAAATTCTCCTTACTTAAACATACTTAGCTCTTCAAATCATGAAAATACTACTTAGTTAAGAAAATGGCTTAAACCGGGGTGAGAAAGCCACATGTCCTGAACTGAAAAGAATGGAATAGTTGCAAACGATATCTGAATAAACCAAAATTTAACCAGTAGGCTTAGATTATCTCCATAAGATTATAGAAAAAATTCCAAGTGAATTCGAGCTCTCCTTCATGGTGAACTTGGTTTCACTCCCCAAAATGTCCTTAATTGAAAACCGGGCATAAGTTTTTACGCCGATGTCAGAATAAGGTGAAATTTTACCAAGATGATCTACATAGCTCAAGGATCATCATGGTATGCTCCTTGGTAGAAATCGCAGCCTCTAGCCTCTTCAATTGATCAATTTTACCATTTTGTCCTTAATTGAACAAAATGCAAAGTTGTAGTTTTGCCTCCCGGGGAGGGGAAAAGGGCTAGGCGATTTCTCCATTATGCTAGGTCGATTATGTTGAGGAGGTATGAGGTTGAAAATCTCAAGCCTCTCTCACGTAGGTAGGTGTTTCTCTTGCTGACAAACTTTAGCTCTCTGCCTCCTTCCTGCATGAAGAGAAAAATAATTTTCCTCAAGGAAGAGGGCGGCCACTCCTCTACATGGGAGACGACTTTGGGCCTTATTATTAAGTTCATGAGATATTTTTCATCTCATGGGTAGCTGGTAAACAACTTCCTTTTTTACTGCTTGCCTCCCTAATAGTCAGCAACATTAAAGGAAACTATTTCGGTTTGATTTTCTTTGCCACTCTCCTAGGTAGGGGCGGCATAGATGGAAATTTTAATAATAATTATTCTGAAAAATTATTATTATTTATTTAATAATTAATAAATTTCAGCCTTTGCAATTAATTATAAGATTTTCCTAATTCTATCAGAACTAGGATGGTGCAGAAACCAAGTTTCTTCAGGATTTTTAATTAAATCCTGACTACTCATCTTAATAATATTTATGTGAAGACCAATTTACCCTCAATTGTAAATTGAAGTATAAACAATGCCCCCCCAAGCTTAAGTCCTTGAATTAAAAAGGATTTGAGCTTGTATATAAGGAAATCGGTCTTGGGCCAAAATTCTTCCTCTTACTTTCCTAGCCAACGTCAACACCCCTCTTTGGTACCATACTTTGCCGAAAAATACAGCAACTTTTTCAAGCTCCAATGGCTTCGAAAGATCAAGGCAACAACAAGAATCATCAACAAAAACCTTCTCCTATGCCAAGCAATTCAGGCCGCAGCTCCTTTTTCTTGGAGGCTTCCAAATCTTTGGCGAGGATCAAGCAATTTGGATCAAACTCCCATGATGGCAGCCCCAATTCGACTCAAGTAAGGCCAAAGCTCAAGTCCATGGTGGTTGATCCCAAGTCGGCACAAAAGTAATTGTTTCATGAACTTTTAATTTTTGCACTTAAGTTCATCAATTTCCTTTATGCCGCCAACCCTAGCATAAATTGCCATGTTTAGGTCGACTTTGATGATGAATTTTGTGTAATATGGCTGCTGGAACTTTGAGGAAAAATTTGATTTAGCAATCAAATCAATTTGGTGAAGAAATTGGCAAAAATCCTTAGTAAAAACTACATAGTTTTCGGCCTATAACTTATTTTTTGCCATAGATATTTAGATTGACATGTTGCTGCATATAATTGAGGAATACATGGCATGAAATCATGTCAATTTCGTCGGAAATAGGGCTGGTATAGTCGACTTAAAATATTCCAACCCTAGCCTCAAATTTTGGCCTTATTTGGCTAAAATTACAAATCCTACTAGGCCTAGGACTTTGATTTAGCCAAATTGGATTAGGTTTTGATGTTTTCCTCATGAAATTAGGTTAGGATTTGGATGAACCCTAAATCAAATTGGACAAGGATCAAAACCCTAGTGATACAAATCTAGTTGTTTTAAGATTCAAATCCACCCTTGTGACCCGCCAAGAATCAACTTGAACAACTTTCAACCCTAGATGTGTATGTCGACAATCTCACCCAAGCAATCCACTTCTTTCGTCGGTCTTAGACCTCTAATTAGACCTGCAATTGAACACCTAAGATCACAAGATTCACAAGCAATCAAGTATCACAACTTAATTGTTTGCTAGGACTTTACAAGATTGAAGAACCCTAAGTTTTGCTCAAACTAGAAGAAAGAAGCTAAGATAATCAATTTGGGTGAAAACCTCAATTTTATTAATCAACTCAACTTATTTTTACAAGAGGGGGTTGATGCCTTTATATAGGCATAGGGGAAGACTAGATCTAGAAAATAAAACCTAATTTTCGTCCAAATATATGGCCTAGGGTAAAACTAGTCCAAACCCAACTAGGAAAAGGAAATAAAGACATAATTAAACAAGGATTGAACTTAGTCAAACAAGGCCCAACCCAAATAACATCCAAACTTAAAAATAAGCTAATCTAAGATAGAATTAAGCCAACAATAGCCAAATTACAACTGCAATGGCCTAATACTCATCGATTTCAAGTGGAGTACATAACTTGTAATCGATGGGAATATTCCTTTGGTGATGATCTCCAATGGGCTTCAAATGAACTCCAATGGCCTTGAACTCGTCAAGATAACTCTAATGAGGCCAATAATGCTTCCTTGAACCTTTAGCACTTGCTCTTGTCATTGGACCTAATGGCATCTTCAATGGATCAAATGGCATCTTAGGCAATTCCAATGAGCTTAAAACCTTCTCCAATGAGCTTGGAACCTTCTTCAATGAGCTTGGAACCTTCTCCAATGAGCTTGGAACCTTCTCCAATGAGCTTGGAACTTGCTCCAATGAACTCCTAGCATCTTCAAGCTTCTTTAAGCCTCCTTGCCGCATGTGCTCATCCTCTCCATGATCTCCATTGAGCTCTTCAAGACCATGATGAGTCCTTGGCACATCATCCCCTCTCCATAATCAATGCTCTACGTAAGGTTCACAAAGTCCTTTTAACTACTTCAGTTTGACCATCAGTTTGAGGATGATAAGTAGTTGAAAATAAGAACTTAGTACCTAACTTAGTCCACAAAGTTCTCCAAAAGTGACTTAAGAACTTAGCATCTCTATCACTCATAATCGTCCTAGGCATTCCATGTAATCTAACAATCCCTTTAAAGAACAAATTAGCTACATTAATGGCATCATCAGTTTTAGTGCATGCAATGAAGTGTACCATCTTAGAAAACCTATCAACAACCACAAAGATAGAATCTTTACCTCTCCTAGAACGAGGTAAACCTAACACAAAATCCATGCTAATATGAGTCCATGGTTCATGAGGAATAGGAAAATGAGTATACAATCCATGAGGTTTAGATGTAGATTTAGCTTGCAGACAAGTAATGCAACTAGAAACATGCTTTCCTACATCATATCGCATCTTAGGCCAAAAGAAGTGTTCATGCAATATCTCATATGTTCTATCAACACCAAAGTGACCCATTAAACCTCCCTCATGTGATTCCCTCACTAGCACAAAACACAAAGAACAAGTAGGTATACACAATCTAGATTCTTTAAACAAAAATCCATCATGCTTATAATACTTTCCAAATCCAGAATTCTCACATGTTTTAAACACATCACTAGCATATAATTCCTTAATGAACTCAAATCCAAGAAACTTAGAATCAAGCATGGAAAGTAAAACATACTTCCTTGATAAAGCATCGGCTACAACATTCTCCTTACCTTTCTTGTAGCGCACCACATATGGAAAGGATTCCATGAACTTGTATCGCACACCATATGGATTGAGTTCAATTTCTATAATGGATGACAATCCACTAGGAATTTCCTCACAAAAGTAAGCTACAAACTTCCCTCCTTGTATCAAAAGAAGTCCAATTTCTACAAAATCACTTAAAAAGAACACAAAATTGCTTGGAATGTCTCCAGCCAAGTTGTTAGTACCCATTAGTGTATTTCGAAACAAAGGTAAGATCAAAACAGAATTCTCATGCAAAGCACTCTTAATCTCACTTTTAGCTAACATACACTCTTTAACAACTTTCTTAGAAGTCTCTTTTCTTTCACTCCAAACAGTCCTATTTTCAATGCTATGATCAACCAAAACAAATTTGTTTTCATCACAATTAACATCGAAAACAGAATTTGTTTCATCACAAACAACACCTAAAACAGATTTAGTGTCATCACAAACAACACTCAAATTAGGTTTAGTATCATTGCAAACAACATCTAAAACACTCTTTGCAATTAGGGTTGTTTTATCATCAAAACAATCAACAATTTTAGGTTCAGACTTACTCTTTTCTTTAGCCCTAAATTCATCATCCAATTTAGCAAAATCATCTCTCACTTTAATTTGATCTTTTAAAGCTTCTTGAAGTGATAAAGGAACTAAAGTAACAGGCTGCTTACCATGCATAAAAGAGTACTTGTTTGTCTCACCATCATGCTTCACCTTGTTGTCAAATTGCCAAGGTCTCCCAAGCAACACATGACAAGCTCGCATTGGTAGCACATCACACAAGACATCCTCTTTGTACCTGCGCAGAGAAAGAGTAACCAAAACTTGTTTGTTAACCCTAATTTCTTCTCTATCATTGATCCAACTTAAGCTATAGGGTTTAGGATGTTTAGAAGTAGGTAGTAGTAACTCTTTCACCAAATAATCACTAACTATGTTTTTACAACTATCTCCATCTATAATCACACTACTAGGCTTTCCATTCGCATACATCCTAGTATGGAACAAATTCTCCCTTAGAACATCCCTTTTTACATAGGCACTTAAAGTTCTCCTATCAACCAAACTAAGTGGAGCTTGTTGATTTTGAGCTTTAGCCATAGTTTCCATTCTTGCATCCATGGCATCCAATCTTTGCATAAGTGCTTGTATCATGGTAGCCAAGTCATTGTTTTGATTTGGTACTTCTTGCCTATCTCCCATTGTACCTACACACAAAGAAAAGTTAGTAATAAAAATCCCATACAAGTGTGTGTGTGAATTACCTTTGTTGTGCTCTCGTGTTTGCACTCAACCTATGCATTGGCGATCCACTACTCTCTTAATGATCTCACAAGATTATGCCTTTTTCTAGCTTCAATAGGCCTAATAAGAGCAAATTGTTAGAGCCTCCTTTCTTCTCGTGACCTACTTGAGGAACAAACAATTAAGAGCAATAACTTGACTGAATCAAAGACAAAGAGTGATCTATACAATCCAAACAGCCTTTTGTCTCCCAAACTTGCTGCACAAAACACAATTAGCAACACAAATCAATCAATTCAATAAATTATATACCCTAGTACTTAGTTCCAATTTTGTACCACTTGTCTCCAATAGGGTTTAAACCTGAAATTCTTCAAATTAGATCTCAATTCACAGCAAAAGCAACCCAAGAATCTCAAACAAACAATCAATTAGGGTTAGATGCAAACAATTTACTCAATTGCTCAAAACAAACCCTAATCCCCAAATTCCCAAATCAAGAACCCTAGTTCCTCGAAAAAATTGATTTCGACACAGATTTTTTTGATTTTTTTTTAATACTTTTCCCAGAAAGAACACACTAAAAGAAGTCTAGATCTCAAATTTCAAAGCTTTCCGAGCTCAAACGAAGCTAGAATAAATTTCACAAGTTTCTGGTCGAAAAATGTTTTAATTTTTTTTTATTTTTTTGATATTTTCCGATTAAACTATAAGGTATGAGGACTCCAAATCTGAATTTTCAAGTCGATTGGAGTTAAGATGAAACAACAATGAATTATTGAATTTTCGGAATTTTTAGATCTAGAAAATTTGAAAAACTTTGATGGATGAGATGGATGAAAAACTTGATGATAGATGAATAAAATGATAGATTTACCGATTGAAGATGACAACCTATGCTCTGATACCAATTGATACGATTCTAGTTGTTTTAAGATTCAAATCCACCCTTGTGACCCGCCAAGAATCAACTTGAACAACTTTCAACTCTAAATGTGTATGTCGACAATCTCACCCAAGCAATCCTCTTCTTTCGTCGGCCTTAGGCCTCCAATTAGACTTGCACTTGAACACCTAAGATCACAAGATTCACAAGCAATCAAGTATCACAACTTAATTGTTTGCTAGTACTCTACAAGATTGAAGAACCCTAAGTTTTGCTCAAACTAGAACAAAGAAGCTAAGATAATCAATTTGGGTGAAAACCTCAATTTTATTAATCAACTCAACTTATGTTTACAAGAGGGGATTGATGCCTTTATATAGGCATAGGGGAAGACTAGATCTAGAAAATAAAACCTAATTTTCGTCCAAATATATGGCCTAGGGTAAAACTAGTCCAAACCTAACTAGGAAAAGGAAATAAAGACACAATTAAACAAGTATTGGACTTAGTCAAACAAGGCCCAACCTAAATAACATCCAAACTTAAAAATAAGCTAATCTAAGATAGAATTAAGCCAACAATAGCCAAATTACAACTCCAATGGCCTAATACTCATCGATTTCAAGTAGAGTACATAACTTGTAATCGATGGGAATATTCCTTTGGTGATGATCTCCAATGGGCTTCAAATGAACTCCAATGGCCTTGAACTCGTCAAGATGAACTCTAATGAGGCCAATAATGCTTCTTTGAACCTTTTAGCTCTTGCTCTTGTCATTGGACCTAATGGCATCTTAGGCAATTCCAATGAGCTTGAAACCTTCTCCAATGAGCTTGGAACTTGCTCCAATGAACTCCTAGCATCTTCGAGCTTCTTCAAGCCTCCTTGCCACATATGCTCATCCTCTAAATGATCTCCATTGAGCTCTTCAAGACCATGATGAGTCCTTGGCGCATCACCTAGCATGCCGTAGCCTATTTTGCAAAATTTCCCCACAACTTTGACGGCATGCGATTTAGTCCCTAGGGTTTTATGCAATTTTGGAATTTTTTGGCCAAATTGATTAAATTAGCCAAAAATTCAGGGGTTAAGTCATAAAATTAGGTTCTATTTAAAAGTATAGAAGCCCTAATTTCACAATTTTAAACCCTAGTATGCCACAGCCCCCAATTTGCACAAATTACAAGTTGTGCGGCATTCAATCAGGTCCCTAGGTTTAGGAATCTTACTAATTTTTGCCCAGTTGATAAATTTAGCCAATAATTAGCATTAAATCAGGCCTTAAGCATATGAAATTAGGTTAAATTTCATAAGTATAAAACCCAATTGGATGATTAACCTAAACCCTAGCATCCACGGCCTTAATTGCAATTTTTGCAATTTGGGCGGCATGCAATTAGGTTTTTAGATTTAAGATTTTGGCCAAATTAATTTACTTAGCCAAAAATTAAATCTTAGGTTTAGGCATAATTAAGTTAAATTTCACAAGTATGAAACTTAATTTACCAAAAACCTTGAATTTTAGTATGCCATGGCCTTAGTTGCAAAATTTACAACTTGTATGGCATGTAAATTAGGGTTTTCGGCCTTACTTAATTTTTTAAGGCCAAAAATTAATTTAATTCTCTTAAAAATATTACCATAATTATTTTTGGCAGTCATAATAAATATTTTTGCCAAGATAAAAATTATGAAATAATTTTAAGGTGGTAAAAATTTAATTTTCACCAACTTATTAAAAAAAATTGTGTACTAACAACTTTGTTAATTCTGTTGTAGTTGCCAAGGATCTTGTTGCAGCGCTCCTGAAAATTCCTAAGGTGGAAGATGTGGAAGGGATTCCTTCAAATCTGGAGCTTGAGATGGCTATTGGAGATATTGAAAGCTTTTTCAACAATGCCAAGCGTGCTACTATGGAGAAGAATGTAGATTCAATCCAAGGAGCTATTGACATCATATGTGCTTCCCCCAGAGTTGATGCTCATATTGTTCAATTTTGGCGTGACTTTCCAATCCTCTCCAAAGTATTTGCTGATGACTACAACCATACTTCCAAAGCATTGGCCCAGATTCATCTGACCAAGGCCGAATACGTGACTGGTAAAGGAGAGCTAGAACTTGAAATCATGAAGTTCCATGAGATGACCAATCCTACTTGTCGAAACGTTCGGGTCCGGGCAACCCTGCCGAGACGACATTGGAAAGGAGGAGTCGCCACTAATCTTTTTTAAGGTGTGATTAGTCACCTAAAGGCCATCTAAGCTAAGTAAAGTCCAAAGCTCGGCAATGGACCCACTAAACCTAAGGTCTGGTCTTGCAACCTAAATCTAGTTTCGGGAGTCGATTACGCTCGGGGAAAGATTAGCACTCCCGAGTCGCCCGTCAAATGACGGTACCTCTAGTCTAGCTAAATCTAGTGGGTCAAAAGAAAATATGGTTGCTTTTAATCATAATCTTTGATTATTATTAAAAGGGTTATGAAAGAAAATAAAAGAACCTTTTTTAAAACGAATGTCGAGAATTAAAAGAATATGACTGATCGGTCGTCAGCAAATCATAAAATCCTAACAAAATCCTAACTATAGCAGATCGGGCATGTAGGGGTCGAACCCACAGAGAGATAGGGTATTTATCTTCTTCTTAAATCAATCAAACAAATTAAAGAAAATTTTCATAGTGAAATTGAATCTAATCTAACTAACAATTAAAATCAACTAAGGAAGCAATCAAGAAAATTAAAGAAAACAATTAACAAGAAAGCAGTGAATGATCAAGAAAACAATTAATAAAATCCTCCAACATAGAATTAATATCCCTCTTGACAATTATAACATGGATCACTGATTACTAAAAATTATGAAAACAAAGAATAGCTTGTTGGAATTAAATCCTAAATCACCTTAATTAAATAAGATTACTCGTCAAAGCTTAAATTACCCCTTTTTCCTCCTAATTAATCAATTAGCCGTCAAGCCTTAAAGATTTGCTAGGAATCAAAACATTAAAAACTAGTAATTTATACAAGCACAAAGAGCAATTTCTCACTCAACGTTCCTTATCTCCCTTGGGAGGAGCTTCCACTCTCAACCAATTGCTACAAACAACCAAGTCTGGACGTCAATCCGCGACTTAATCTAGCTAATGTTAACTTAATTTATCAAGAAAGTGCCGGCTCAATCAATCAAAACAAGCAACATATAATTAAAACAGAGATCAAAGGAATACTCTAACAGTTATCATATATAAGCACAAAATCTCACCATGATATAAGTCAAGAGATCAATTAAATTTTACATTGGAGTAAAGAAAAGGATTACTCACTCATGAATTGAGTGAGCATCCAAAGAATAAGAAGAAAAACTTATCTTATGGATGGAAAGAGAAGGGGGCGGCGGCACTAGGGCTTTTGTCCTCCAAATCTTCTACAATTCTACCAAATACAATTTCTAGATCTACATGTACATTGAAAACCTAGACCTAAGGTGGCTATTTATAGTGGAAATAACCCTAGGTAATCCAATTCTAAGTAGGAAAAGACTCTAGGACGGTTTGGGGTCTAACTTAGACTCCAAGTTGGATTAAAAGTCTTCCTAGAGTAGAATCCAAGTTAAAATAGGATCCTGGAATTTTCTGGATTCGAGCAGGAACTTCGATAGCACTTTTGGGCTTGAAAACGGTAGAATTGGGTCTTGGACTTCAAAGGAAAGTTGTAGATCTTGGAGTTAGCTTTCCAACGCCTACTCACGGGCCTAAAACAGAGGTCTGAGCAAAAAGTTATGATTTTTCTACCAAAACTGTGCTGAATCCTAATCATGTTAGGACTAGAAGCGGGAATAAGCGGGAATTGGATATTTTCTTGGACATATGCGGCACAAATTGGGTTTTTAATTCCAATTGTGGGCTTATATGGGCTGAGTATTATTCCATATAAAATATCCAAAATTCCAAAGCTTCCGGGCTTAATTCATGGCTTGTCTTCAATCCTTCGCAATTAAAGCTCCAATCTTCAATTCTTGTTCCTTGAAATCATTCTTCAAAGTCTTCAAACACGAGTTACGGTCATTAACTGAATTTAAGAGGTGGCATGATATGTAAACAGATATAATCAATGATAAGTAAATATGATATGCATGCAATTAAATTCTACTTTAGCACTACTCTAAATTACTAAATTATTACAAACCAAGGCTTGATCGGACCAATTAACAAATTAACAATAACTAAAGAGAAATAAAGACTTATGGGCCGGACTGGGTATACTAATACTGGGGACCTTTTCTGCACACTAAGAAAACCATTAGTGAAGTTCAGGAAGCATACAAACTCTTAGCCCAAAGATGCAAAAGGGCCCAAAACCAATCAAGATGCACATTCAAAATCAAGGACCAAACCAAGAACAAATTGAATTTAAACAAATGGGAATATAGATCATGGGATATACATACACTGCATCTAGACCTAGTTTAGGAAATCAAATCTTTAGACTCAAAATCTTAATTCCCAAATTAAAAGTCATTTAAAAGGATTCACCAATTTCTTTCAAGTTATTTTCAAATTTGGAAAATTGGGTTTTTAACTCCAAGCTTTGTTTTTCCAAAAATTAAGAATGACCCAAAGTGTCTTAACATGTCATCCTCAAGTGATCTTTAATTTAAGGAAAAATTATAGCTTTAAGTCAAAACCTCAATTTTTCAAATCCAAATTAGCTCAATTCGAAATTATGAAATCCATTTAAATTACCCCCAACTTGAACATCAAGATCTTAAAATCAATTTGCCATGAATAAACACAATTTTCACTAAAAATTCAATCTTTTAGCCTAAATCCCAATTTCCATATTTAATTAACAAAGAAAACAGTTACCTTAGACTAGAAATCAAAAATCTTAAACATACTCATCACTTTACAAATCAAATTAATACCTTTGAGACCAAATTATCATAAAACACATGAATATTCAAGAATTGTCCCAACTTAAAACAATGAAAAGCATAAAGCATCAAAAAACAAGCCTTAAATTGACCAAGACAGCAAACATGGGGCACCAATTTGCATGATATCATAAACTAAAGGATTGAATTAAAAAGAAAAAGAAATCTTACCAACAAAACGGCTTCGTTTGAGAAGTGAAAGGCTTATAAGCTAAGGCCTTCTTCTTCCTCGCACATCTTTCCTCGACTCAACTCTCGACCCGAACCCTAGGTTAGAGCCGCCTTGCCTTGGTCAACGTTGATCCCTCCCTGAATCGCCATGGTTCCTGCTTCTAGTCTAGCGAAAAAAATTTCCTTCTTTCCCTTACTTCAAAAACCGAAAATCCCCTTTTGAAACTTTCCAACCCGAAACCTCAAAATCACGAACTCCGGCGAGATTCACCAGTGAACCAACCCGATTACACCCCTATATTCATCGATACTACCCCCTCTTCAAAACCCATGATCCAGTTTCTTTAGAAGACCACCTTAGAGAAAACCCCCAAATTTTCTTTATGAACCCTAATTTCAAGCTTTTATCTGCAAGAACTTTGAGAGAGGAGAGAGAGAGAGAGAGAGAGAGAGCAAGTCCGTCCCATTTAGTGTGTCTTGGTAGAAAAATGGTGGTTTTTTTACCTCAGGAGTATGTGCCCAGAGAGCGAGAGAGAGAAGTTGCATTGAAAGAGGGAGAGCCCCCCGAGAGTGCAGTTAGTGAGGAGAGGGCCGAGAGAGAGAATTCTCTCTTTTTTCTGTGTGTGTCGAGTTTTTTGTTTTTATGATGAACCTCAATGAGTAAGATTTTTTTGAAATCTCTATGTGTATGTGTATTTGGTGTGGGTTTTTTTGGAGAGAAAGGCCAGGATCTTTTTTCCAGGGAAGAGCAAGAGTGAATCGAGAAACTTTTTTTGTATTTTCAGTGGGTGTGTGGAAGTGTGTGGTGAGACTCAGAGAGAGACTGCCTATTGAATGAGAGAAGATGAGGGTAGGAAGATGAGAGTCCGAGACTGTAGAGAGTGAGCCATTTTTCTTTTCTTTCTGGATTCAATGAATCCCCCCCTTGCATTTTTTGTAACAACTTTTTTTTGTCTCTTTTGACAGGTGCATTTGCCATTTGGGAATGGGATAAGGATCAGCTGGCTCTGAGGAATCTTGGTGAGTCTCTTTCTCTTGTAATTGTTTTTTCTCTGTAACTGTTTTTTTTTTCTCTGTAACTGAGCTGCCTTTGATTGCTGAAAATGATTGTGTGATGCAACGAATGGACCCCTATGCCTGCTAGTAACTAAAAGAAATGCTCTACGTTAGTTATATATAAAAAAAATGCTTCCTAATTTGTCAATGAGTTAGTTTGCTGAATGGGTACATTTATTGATGATGGATGACTATGCTAGAACTAAACTTACCGCTATGATAAAATGCAATGGAGCGTTTGCTAAAAATAAAATGCTGACAGTGTTCTTCTTTTTTGTGTTTTCATTATCTTTTTCTGAAAGATGCATGTGTTTACTTCTAAATGGAACTAAATAGCTTAGACTAAGTAAAAATGCATGAACTTGAGACTGAAAAGGCTGTGAAAGTTGTTGTTGTTGATCCTTTGTTGGTACCAACTCTGATTGCTTAATGACTCTGTTTTCTTGCTTGAGCTCTGCTTAATTCTCTTGCTGCACTTGTAATTGACTTTTGCTTGCTTTCATTTGGAATTTACCTCTCCATGTTGCTGCTTTAAATCCTTGATGCATGCTCTGTGTACTACCATTGCTAAGATCATTTTCAAGTATTTGTGCCTTTGCGAAATTCAGTGTGGTACTGCCTTGAGTTTTGTGCCTCTGCTATTTTGGTGTGATATTATGGTTAGACATTGCCTCGCAACTATAATTCCACATGATTTACATTCAGTATGCTTGGCCTTGATAACTTCATTGTAATTCCTTGCATTACTATGAGCATCCTATCTCTGCATTTGAACTTTTGTTTGTCCATAATGGCACACATTCTTTCTATGCACCCTACTAACAAGTTCAACTTTTCAGGAACTTAAGACTAAGCACACTTGGGAGTTTCGGAGCCGAGGGGCAAATGACACAATGTGCCCAATGCTATGGTCCGACGAGAACCAACTGCAAAAGCAAGGATGAGCACCATATCTTGACAATTTGAAAGTATGCAAAAGCAATAAGGAAAGGAATCTAGATGCAGGTCCATATAGGAAATCAGAGGCTCTCTCATTAAGAAGGAAATAAAGTGCTCAGTCAGTATGGTGAAGAGGAAACTGGTTTTTTAGTGTCCTAGGAGTGGATCAAAATCTTTTTGTACTTTTCTGAAATTGCCAATGTGTATATAAACTTTACTGCTTGAAAACCAAATTCTATTTTCGTTTTTTCAATTTTTTTTAGGAGGGCAACCATAACTTGTATCCTATGTTGATTACAAAAAATGAAAATGCACATTTCTAGAAAATTATGTCTACACAATGCCTATGCAAATAAAATACAAGAAATAATCCATTCAATGTGAAGAGAAAGCCCAATTAGACCAACATGGATCTAACCAAATCAAATTTTGTTTCCTGCAATAAATCCATATTAACACAAATGATCAAAGAGCTAATGCCAAACCACCAAATATTGACTAAAACCAAGATGCATGCTAATGCAACTTACTCAAATTTACCATGTAAATTAAACCCCTTGTTTTTGTAATTATTTTCAATGCAATTGGTTTTATGAACCTAATCAAATTACCATAAAATCCCAAAAAATTAAGATTTAACTTAAATGCTCCCTAATTACAAATTGATTTAAATTGAAAGGATATGGACAAAAATGGGTGTCTACACTGCTGACCATGAAGTACTTCTCAATACACTTTTGGACAATCTCAGAGCCCATATGACCAAAGTGGAGAGTGAACTTAGTACTCTGAAGGCTGACAGAGAGCAAGCTGCTATAGAGAAGTGCAAGCAGATTGAAGAAATTGATGCTTCCCTGGTTGATGTCACGGGGCTTGAGGAAGAGATGGGTACCAAGTATTTCCAATTGGAGCAATTGAACAACATTTTTCGTACTTGGAAATGAAATAACCCCAACTACTTTGAAGTCTTCAATGGGGATGACCCCTTTGCTGAGGTTGAAGAAGAAGAAGCTAAGGTGTCAGATGAGGATGAGTAGTCTTCTCATCCTAGCTTAGGATTTTATTTCCTTTCGTACTTTTATTTTTCTCAAGTATTCTCATGACTTTAAGATTTTACTTTATGAGTTGATTTCAATTTCAAACAAGTTGAATTTTTGTTTTGAATTGGTGGCAATGGATTTTTAGCCAACTTTAATATTAGTGGCCTTTATTATTTTAGCCATCTAACTTAAACAAAATCCTTTGTTAATTTAATCTTTTGGTCTTATGACTAAAACCACAAAGATTAAATACATAGAATTTATTTTGGAGTTAAATTGCCAATAATACTTAGGAATTTTCGGCAATAACACCAAAATTACTTGAGAAATTCTGCCCCTTTCTTTTAACTAAGGCCAAATTTTGAATAAGTTAAATTCCACAACACTTGTAAAATTTTAGTGATGGAATTTTTCCTTTTACTTCCAATTTTCGCCACCCTCAGTGTTAATGGCAAAATTTTGAAATTTTTATTACTTCATAAGTAATAAAAATATTTGTTTTTATTTTTAAAGCCACAAGAACGCAATTGGGGTGGCTAAGTCCACAAAGCGTGTAAGTTTCATACTTCGGTGAAGCATGTGGCTGTGAGTTGAGTCATAGCTACATTATCTAACTCCTCCTCCATGTCAAACTCAGGATTTGGATCATACTTCGCCTCCCATGCAGTTGGATAGTACTTCTTCAAATAGCGCCCATTGATGAACTTCCTATGGGAATCACCATCTTCAGTCTCTAAGCAGTAGGCACCATTCTTAAGTACTTTCTTAATACGAAATGGTCCTTCCCACTTAGGAGACCATTTTCCACGTTTCTTAGAGCCCAGAGGCAAGAAAGCTTTCCATACTAGTTCGCCTTCGATGAAACTTCTTCTACGAACTTTCTTGTCATAACTCCTTTCTGCCTTCTTTTTCTGTGCTTGCAGGTGATTCAAGGCATCTAACCTTTCAGAGTCAAGGTCTTCAAGCTCAATCATCATGGCATCATTATAGTCATACTACTACAAGTTGTTTTGAAATGCAACTCTAGTTGACTTAGCCAAAAGTTCCATAGGAACCATCGCATCATGACCACAGGTCAGGCTAAATGGACTCACACCAGTACTTGAGCGTTGTGACATTTGATATGCCCACAGAGCCTTAGGCAAGACACTATCCCATTTACCAGGTTTGTCTTTTATCATTTTCTCTATGATGCCTATCATCACTTTGTTAGAAGCTTCGGCCTGTCCATTAGCCTGTGCATAGTATGGCGTGGACTTAGTGAATTTTAGGCCAAATTTTCTTTCCAGACTCCTTGTGATCTCACCATCAAAGTTAGTGCCTTGATCAGTAGTGAGAGTTTCTGGAATCCCAAAGCGGTAGATGATGTGTTCCTTGATGAATTTCTTGATGTCATTATGAGCTATGTCATTCAGAGCTTTTGCCTCCACCCATTTGGTGAAATAATCTATGGCAACTATAATAAGGTAGACACCTCCCTTGGCTGGTGGGTAGATCTTTCCAAAAAGATCAATTGCCCATCCCTTGAATGGCCAAGGCTTTATTATAGAGTGTAGTTCTTCTAATGGAAGTCTCCATATAGGGCCATACTTCTGTCAAGCTTGGCAACCTTTGGCAAATTCCATGCAGTCTTTCATGATGGTTGGCCAATAGAAGCCATGACGGCGTATTAGCCATCTCATCTTCCTTCCAGCTTGATGTGCACCACATAAGCCTTTATGTACATCCTTGATGACTTTCTTAGCTTCTTCATGGTCTAGACATCTCATCAAAGATCCGTCTAAGTCTTTTCGGTATAACTCATCAACTAAGACAGTGTAGTGCACAGCCAAAGTCCTTATCCTCCTACTAACCCTTATTAATGGATTTTGAAGGTAATCAAGGACTGGCTGGCGCCAATCATCAAGTCTATGTACTATGTTGTATACTTCAAACACATTGTCCCTAGTAAATGTTGAAGGCATGCTCCTCCTTTCAACATTCACCACCTTCTTCCAAATATCATCTTGGAATGTAAGGCCAGATGCAAGTTGTGCAGCAACATTTGCAGATCCATTTTTATGTTTGGGGACATGTTCTACTCGTACATCATCAAACTTCGCTAACAATTGCACTGCCACTGCATAGTAGGATAACAAGGATGGACTTGTGCAATTGAACTCTCTAGTAAGTTGGTTAATTACCAACAGAGAATCGCCTTTGATGTGTACTGTGGATACTTGCATCTCCCTTAGTAACTCTAAACCAATGATAAATGCCTCATACTCAGCTTGATTATTAGTATAATCAAAGTCTAAGTGGAATGACATCATGGTATAGTCATCATCAGGGGAGATGATTACAATTCCTGCACCTGCTGAGTTGGTAGTGCTGGAACCATCAAACTCAAGTACCCATGGTATTAAGGATACCTCCATGACAAAATTCATATCTTCATATTCCTCTCCTAAGTCCAAGCATGGGTGGTCAGCTAGGAAGTCAGCAATAGCTTGCCCTTTCACTGCCTTCTGAGGTATATACTTGAAGTTGAACTCAGAGAGTGCTATGCACCACTTGCCTAATGGGCCTTTAAGGAGAGGACGAGTTAGCATGTACTTTATCACGTCAGTCTTAGCAATAACACAAACATCAAAGTAGAGCATGTAATGTCTAAGTTTTATTGCTGCAAAGTAGAGTGACAAACATAACTTCTCAATAGGACTATATATGGTTTCTACATCAGTAAGAGTCCTACTTAAGTAGTACACTGCTTGTTCCTTCCCTTTCCCTAATCCTGAGCCAACAAACATCCTATAGAAAATGTTGTGGCTGCGACATACAGGTACAAGGTTTTATTCTTCTTAGGAGGAACTAAGACAGGAGGCGAAGCTAAGTACTTCTTGATAGCCTCAAAAGCTTCTTGGTGTTCGTCATTCCATTGAAATTCTTCCTTGTCCTTCAACTTCAATTGTGGTGAGAACGCCTTGGTCTTACCAGCAGTGTTGGAGATGAATCTTCTCAAGAAGTTGACTTGTCTAAGGAAGCATTGGAGCTCTTTCTTGGAGGTGGGCGGTTTTGCTTGTATGATGGATCTTGCCTTGTTTTGGTCTATCTCGATACCTCGTTGATGAACCAAAAATCCAAGGAAGTTACCTGCACCAACACCAAAAGCACATTTCAATGGATTCTTTTTCAAGCCATGTTGTCTCATTCTTTCAAATGAGCGCCTTAGATGATCAATGTGGTCAAGGTGGTTGTGTGAGTTAACCACAACATAATCTATGTACACCTCCATGAATTTTCCAATCATGTCATGGAAGATGGCATTCAGGGCTCTTTGGTAGGTTGCACCGGCATTTTTGAGTCCAAAGGGCATGACTACCCATTCGAAAGTACTGATTGCACCTGGACATCGAAAGGCTGTCTTTGGAACATCCTCCTCTGCTATGTAGATCTGGTTGTAGCCACTGTGTCCATCCATGAAGGACAACACTTGATGTTGTTTGGCTCCATCTACCAGTAAGTCTGCAACAGGCATAGGATATTCATCTTTAGGGGTGGCTGAATTCAAGTTACGAAAGTCAACACACACCTTGATTTTACCGTTCTTTTTTACTACATGAACTATGTTTGAAATCCATTCTACATACCTTGCGGTACGGATGAATCCTTCTTTAAGGAGCCTTTCAACTTCCTCTTTGACTTTAAGGATGACATCATTTTCCATCCTCCTAGGAGGCTGTTGATAGGGACGGTATCCTTCAATGATTGGTAGGCGATGCTTCACCAAGTCACGACTTAAGCCAGGCATTTCGTCATAGTCCCATGCAAAACAATCTTTGTACTCCTTTAACAAGGCTACAAAGCGTGGCTTGTCTTCCTCGGCCAAAAACTGACTTATGTAAGTCGGCCTAGTCTTTTCCTCAATACCAAGATTCACTTCAAGTAAGGGATCCTATACGTCATCCTTGATATCATCTAATTTCATGGGAGCAAGATCAAGTTCTTCTATGGTGATCTCATCTTCTATGTCTTCTATACTTTGATAGGCCGCATTAGCTGATGGGGCGGCTGAGTCCTCTAAGCCTTGGAGCTTCATATCTAAGGCCAAAGTCGACAACTTTTTCAAGATGTTGTTGGCCAACACAACCTCTTTAGGTTGTGTACTCATGGGACCTCCTCTATGATAGGAGCACATGGAAGCGGCTTGAAGGGGATCAAAGCATCAGGCCGCACAAGATTTTCCATCACCTCTTTCAAGGCTTCTTGTTTGACTTCTCCAGTGGACATGATAGGGTATGGCCGGCCATACTTGTCCTGGCCCATGAACCTAATAGATCCAGTGGTTCTATCATAGAACCTCACATCTACTGCTTTGGATTCGACTTTGAATGGTCTATTGTCTGCCTTGACCACTTCAACTTCAGTGCCATTCCAAAATATCAGCAGTTGGTGTAAAGATGATGGGACACACCAGTTAGAGTGAATCCAATCTCTACCAAGTAGCATGTTGTAAGTTGATGAGGAATCAACTACAAAGAAGGCAGAGAGGGATGTTTTTGACCCAATGGTCAGTTGGGCAGGTAGTATGCCTCTTGTCTTCTTGATAGCGCCAGAGAAATCACTTACAGTGACTTCTGACTTGATCAAGTCATCAATGCACTTGCCAAGCATTTTCAATGATGAGTAGGGAATGAGATTCAACGTTGCACCATTATCAACAAGTACCCTGTTGATTGGGATGCCATCAACATGAGCCTTGATATACAAAGGCTTGATGTGGCAAGTGTTTGTTTCATCAGGTTTGATGAAGCTTTAGCATCATCTGAGTTGTTGCCCCCCTAGTCTTCTTCTTTTCCTGAAGAGATCTCAATGACATCTTCAATCTCTTGATGAGAGGGTGGCTCAAATGATTTCACTCGCTCTTTTAGCTTAGCAACAAATGTGCATGGTAGAGTGATAGTAGTATGGTTAAGATTAACCATGAACTGTCCAAAGGCCATTGAATCAACAAATTTGTTGTCAAAGTCCTCAACAGCTAAAGTTTCTTCTTCACTCATGGCGCCAGGCTTTTCTCCCAAACTCTCATCACACATGTTTTGATCAGATTGAGTTGGTATGGCATCCTCCATGTTGGTGGCGCCATTATCCTCTCAATGTGGAGTCCATAGACTTTCATCTTGGTTTCCCGGGGTCTTGTCTACCTTCATGTTGAGTTCTTCAATGATGACCCTCCTAAGGAGTTGTCGAGCAGCATAATCTATGGCCTCTTGCCTCTCGAAGAGAATGTTTTCAGCTTTGATATGTTCTATTCTCTCAGCTTCAAACTCTTTCCTCTCCTTATCTAACTTTGCTTTTTCAAGCAAAATGGATATTTGCCATGGTGGCATGTTTTCTGAAATGTGAAGTAAATCTTGAGTGGCCTCATTGTCGCAACGTGCGGGTCCGGGGGGTCCGAACCCTGTCATTTAACGACTTTAAAATGGGGAAGGGGGAAACTACTGTTTCCTAGGTTTTGGAGTCGCCACTAATCTTTTTTAACCTAGGTGTGATTAGCCACCTATTAGATTATTAAGTCTAATATTAACCTAAGCTTGGCTAGGGCAACACTAAGCCTAATAAACGGTCTTCTAATCAGAGTTCTAAGGTTCGGGAGTTGGGTACGCGTGAGGAAGGATTAGCACCCCCACGACGCCCGTCAATAGACGGCACTGACTAGTCTAGACTTAACGTGGGTTTCTATTATTGGTTGTTTCTATCTTTAAGTATCTTCATGCCATTAAAATCTGTTAATCATTGACATTAAGCGAATAAACAAGCAAAAATGGTTTTTAAATTTTGAAATAGGATTGTCGGGAATTAAAGTCGTTTATTGTTTGTTCTCTTTTTGGGATCCTCATGTGAGGATTTTCTTTAAAACTTTGCCATTAAAACAATGTGATTTGGAAAATGCTTTTGATGGGAACTTTCCCATTTTAAAAATAAAACTGAAAATGACGGAACTTTCCCTAAATTGAAAACTAAAACTTGGTGGGAATTTTCCCAATTTAAAATCTTTAAAAGAAAACTAAATGGGAACTTTCCCATTTTGAAAACTTAAAAACTGGTGGGAACTTTCCCAAAAAAAACTTGATGAAATTCTTTTTGATTTTTGAGTTGTGAATTTTTTTTGGATTTCGAAAGCCTTTTTTGTTAATTTTGAAATGCTTGATTTTTCTTTTGGATTTTTATCTTGGAAAACCTAAAGAGAACAATTCACAAACACAAACTCTTTTCGGTTTTTGAAGAAAATGGTTTTATTCTATTTTTCAATTTTTTTCTCTTTAACTATTAATTGCAATTACTAAGTCTAAACCCTAGATGCATGAATGCAAATGATGCATGTTTTCCGATTACATGCATTTTTTACCGAGTAATTATACGAGGATTTCCTTCCGGGCACCCACCACTCATACTGGCTAAGACCCCCGTCTGGAAATTCCAAGCCTAGAAAGGATAAATTGAAACCGACAAAAATTGTCTAAGTCTCAATTATCGTTCCATCATCGGATCTAAATTTTTAATTTCGAATGACATAATATCAACAATAGTAAAGCATAATATAAATATGATGCATATGAGAATTATTTCATTTTCTAAGTCCAAATTATCATAGAATTAAAGCTTAAGCCCAATTACCAACCAAGCCTACATATATAGTTAAGTAGCCAATAAGTACAAAGTCTCAATCCAAAAGACGCCCATAAGGCCCAATCAACACAACAAATATATAACATGTTTAAGCCCACACATATCAAAGAAGCCCATAAGGCCCAAATAAGTAAAAAAACCAAGCCCATCAAAAGAAAAAAAAACAAGCCCATAAGAACAAACAAAACCCAACAGAAATTTAAAAAGCCAAAAGTAAACACAATCTAAAACCTAAGTGAATATGTGCATGCATGCATATATATTAAAAATCAAGTAACAAGAAAAACCCACAAGGCCCAACAACAAACTTTAAAGGCCCAAAATCAAGTCTAAAGCCCAATAAAACAAATTAGGTCAAAAATAGATCCTCCTAAATTCTAAGTTTCCTTATTATTACTCAAATATTCTTATTCCTAAATATAAATCCTAAATTTTTTAAAAAATATTAACTCCTAAGCATTTCATTTCTAAATTCCATGTTGATTAATTCTAACATTTTTTCCTTAATTAGTTTGGCCAAAATTCCTTTAAATTACCTTAATTTACTAAGCTAAAACAACCAGCCCACTAGAATATGTCACTAAGGCCCAAGTGAACAACTTTAAGTCTAAAGGCCCAATAAGACCCAAATTAGACCTATTGTACCTTAAGGTTTTTTTTCTTTTCTTTTTACTTTTTTTTAACTGTATTATTACTAAAATAGTCCTAACTATAACTCCTAAAAATTATTAACTTCTAGGGTATTTTATTCATAATTTTCGGATTAACTATACTTACCATACTTATTTTAGTTAACAAAATTAATTCCTTTTTAATCATTTAAGCTAAAAGCATTTAATCTAACAAAAAAAACTAACTGATTGACACCTAATTGACCAAATTTGAACCTAAAGGGCTAAATTAAACTAATCCAGGGGCCTATTTCAAAACGGAACAAAGTCTTGGTCTTTATATGAACACGATTATGACTATTGGGCTTTAATCGATCTAAAATAGGGGCCAATGCGCATAAATTTAAAAAGCTAGACAAGCTAATCGAGTACCATACAAATACTTGAGGGACTCAATCAAAAAAACAATGGAAATACGTCAACCTATAAATACCAAACAGAATGTCAGGAAATCTAAAACCCTAAAGCTAATTTCTTCTTACCTTCTCTCTCTAAGCCGCCGGAAATCGTCTCAACGGTGTCTCCGCCGTGCTCGAGCTCCGGTGGTCCTCCGATGGCCGCTAAAATCTACCAGAAAGCTCTCCTCCCCTCCCTGATTTCAGCGCCGCGATTGATTCCCCAAGAATCCCAGTAGGTCTCACTAGATCTAGGTTTGCAGACGTCGACCTCCACCCTTCGAACGGAGAGATCTCACGGCCCAACGATCCCGACTTCAAGGTATGATGTTCTACAACCCTTCCGCTTCCTTTTTCTCTGGTATTCTTGCAAAC
>AWUE01017919.1:0-13838 GCA_001974825.2 Corchorus olitorius | reverse complement strand
GTTTTTTTATTTTAGGCCGAGTTTTTTTTTTTATGCATAATATTTCTTCACAGCATCTGAATTGATAGGAGCTGGGAAAACTTCTCCATCCATTTCTTGTAGTATGAGAGCTCCTCCGGAGAAAGCCTTTTTAACCACATAGGGACCGTCCCAATTTGGCGTCCATTTGCCCCTTGGGTCGCGCTGATCAGGGAGAATCCTTTTCAATACCAAATCTCCTTCCTTATTTCTCTCGGATGAACTTTCTTATTGTATGCCCTCTCCATTCTCTTTTGGTATAACTGGCCATGGCAAATTGCAGTGAGGCTTTTTCTCGTCAATCAGATTCAACTGGTCATACCTTTCTTGCACCAACTCATCATCTTCTAATTTCACTTCCCGGAGGACTCTTAATGAAGGAATTTCTACTTCAATTGGTACTACGCCTCCATTCCATAGACCAAAGAGTATGGAGTTGCCCCAGTTGATGTTCTGACACAAGTTCGGTATGCGTGGAGAGCAAATGGTAATTTGTCGTGCCAGTCTCTATAAGTCACTGTCATCTTCTCAATAATCCTCTTGATGTTCTTGTTAGCTGCTTCGACGGCCCCATTCATCTTAGGTCGGTACGCGGTTGAATTACTATGAATAATCTTGAACTGTTTGCAGGTCTCTTCTATCAATCCCCGATTCAAGTTTGAAGCATTATCAGTTATGATTCTTTCTGGCATTTCGTATCTGCAAATAATCTCTCTCTTGACAAATCGAGTAACCACGGCTTGAGTGACGCTCGAATAAGAAGCTGCTTCGACCCACTTGGTGAAGTAGTCGATGGCTACTAAGATAAATCAGTGGTCGTTCGATGCTTTAGGGTGGATGATTCCAATGACGTCTATACCCCACATGGAGAAAGGCCAAGGAGAAGACATGACATGTAAAGGATTTGGAGGAACGTGTATGTGATCTCCGTAAATCTGACACGTGTGGCACTTTCTCACATATTTAATACAATCTGTTTCTAAGGTCAACCAGAAGTACCCTGCCCTCATGATTTGCCGGGCCATTTTGTGTCCGCTAGCATGACTCCCGCAAGAACCACTATGGATTTCCTTCACAATCTTTCTGGCCTCAACTGAATCTACACATCTCATTAGTGACAAATTTCGACCCTTCTTATACAAAGTTTCACTACTCAGAAGGTAACCTTGTGCCATCTTTCTGATCATTCTCTTATCATTTTTTGTAGCATGTCCCAGGTACTTCTGCTCTTTAAGATACTGGAGAATATCGAAATACCAGGGATTTCCGTCTACTTCATCCTCAACACTCATGACATGTGCTGGGAGATCTTTTAATTGAACGTGTATTGGCTGGATCTCCGTGTCAGTCCCCACCCTGAACATGGACGACAAAGTTGCTAAAGCATCGGCTATTTGATTATCTTCTCTTGGCAAATAATGAAATGATATGTCTTCAAATGGCTTGATCAACTCCATGATATAGTCTTTATACAACACCATTTTCGAATCTCGGGTTTGCCATTCTCCTTTCATTTGATAGATTACAAGTGCCGAGTCTCCGTATACCTCCAATTCCTTTACTTTCCTTTCTAGAGCCAACTGGATTGCCAAAATACAAGCCTCGTATTCTGCTACATTATTAGTTGCATAAAAGCTTAGTCTAGCCGTAGCAGGGAAGTAGTCACCATCTGGGGAAATCAATACTGCCCCGATGCCTTGCCCTGACAAATTTGAAGCTCCGTCAAAGTATACCTTCCATTTTTCCTTGGCCTCCCTATCTTCTTCCACATGAGTAATTGACATTAGATGTTCATCGGGAAATTCAAACTTTACTGGCTCATAATCTTCACTAGCCCGATCGGCCAGGAATTCAGCAATAACGCTTCCTTTAATAGCTTTCTGCGAGACATATATTATGTCATACTCCGATAGCAAGACCTGCCACCTTGCAATTCGTCCTGACAACCCTGGTTTCTCAAATACATATCTGATTGGGTCCAACTTGGATATCAACCATACCGTGTGGTACAACATGTATTGTCTTAAACGATGTGCGGCCCAAGCTAATGCACAACACATTTTTTCTAATGATGAATACTTGACCTCATAATCTGTGAACTTTTTGCTTAGATAGTAAATGGCATGCTCCTTTCCTGTATCATCTTGTTGTGCCAATACGCATCCCATGGAATTCTCAAGTACAGATAAGTACAAGAACAGCGGTCTTCCTTTTACAGGCGGGACCAACACTGGCGGGTTTACTAAATACTCTTTAATCTTCTCAAAAGCTGCCTGACAATCTTCATCCCAGTCTCCAGGGTTCTTTTTCTTGAGTAATTTGAATATTGGATCGCATTTCGCAGTCATTTGTGAGATGAATCGCCCTATGTAATTCAATCGTCCCAAAAACCCTCTCACGTCTTTTTGGGTTTTAGGTGAAGACAAACCCTGGATGGCTTCGATTTTATCTGGGTCCACCCCTATTCCTTTTTCGCTGACCACAAATCCCAACAACTTTCCTGATGTAGCTCCAAAAGTGCATTTGTTCGGATTTAATTTGAGCTGACATTCTCTTAACCTTCCGAAAAGTTTCCTTAAGTTTATGATGTGTTCTTTGAGCGATCTTGCCTTGGCAATCATATCATCTACGTACACCTCTATCTCCTTGTGCATCATGTCGTGGAAGAGTGTTACCATAGCCCTCTGATAAGTTGCCCCGGCGTTCTTTAATTCGAATGGCATGACTTTGTAGCAAAATACTCCCCAAGCCGTGACAAATGCTGTCTTTTCCATATCCTCCGGTGCCATTTTGATCTGATTATACCCTGAGAATCCATCCATGAAAGAGAATATGGAATATCCGGCGGTGTTGTCTACCAAGATATCTATGTGCGGCAATGGGAAATTATCTTTAGGGCTGGCTCGATTCAAATCTCTGTAGTCCACACACATTCTCACTTTTCCATCTTTTTTGGGTACTGGGACTATATTTGCCTGCCATTCTGGATATTTTGCTTCCTGTAAGAAACCGGCATTGAACTGTTTCTCTACCTCTTCCTTTATTTTAAGCAACATATCTAGTTTCATTCTCCTCAATTTCTGCTGTACTGGCCTACTATCTGTCCGGATGGGCGGTTGGTGGACTGCTATATCTGGATCGAGGCCTGGCATATCTTGATATGACCAGGCAAATACATCTGAGAACTCCTTTAACAAGTCTATCAGTTCTTGTCTGTCTTCTTCTGACAATGTCATTCCTATTTTTACTTCTCTCGGTTTCTCTTCTGTCCCTAAATTTATCAGCTCTGTGGATTCCTTGTGAGGTAGGATCTGTCTTTCCTCTTGCTCGAGTAATCTCAAAAGGTCTGAGGGTAGATTCTGATCCTCAGTGTCTTCATCGTCTAGCTCATCAGTACAGACAGGCCTGTCGAAATCGAAACCCGGCTCATCTGGAGCGTCTTTGCATTCATCATCATTTGGCCTGAAAATATGAATAAAGAGAGAGAATATATATATAGAAGAAGAAATAAATAATAAATTAAAAGAGGGATCATAGAATGAATGAGAGGGAGGGAGAGATTATTTAACAAAATATGGATTGAATATATGCATTGTATTTCATTACTTGTGATAAGAAGTATAACAGGTGAATAGTTTAAACAAGCATAAGGTCAATCTTTAATTAGAATTTAAAAACAACCCTTAAATGTTCTTGAAACATCCAATAAGACAAATTCATTACATTTCCAACTCAGTCATTACGACGGCGCAATCATAAGCTTCCCAGTTGTCCAGCTCTTCTCCTAGCGCCATTGGGTAAACCCAAGAATGGGATCTAGGCATCTCCTCAGCGACTGCATTGACAGCTAGTCCTTTCATCTTCTGATCAATCTCTTCCTTTTCATGAACCTGCTGATTCGTACCTTCTCCATCGCACCCAGAAAACCTGAAGTTCTGGTAAAGAGCTCGTGCATCAATCTTCCCGCCTTCACTAGTAGATTTCCCCATTCTATCAGTTTTTCTCTGTCTCTTTGCCTCAGCCATTATCTCATAGTATTTAGCACTAGCCTCAAAACCCAAGCCAAACCCCATGCTTCATTTGTTATCCACTGGTATCTCCCTCCTTCCTTGGGCGTTCCTTCCCAAGCCTTGTCCCTTTTTCCACCCTTCTTCTTCATTATCTGGACAGCCATTACTGAGGGCTCTGGAGGATTTAAGACCTCATCCACCTCGAAGCTCTAAAAGCACACTCATAAGATTCCTCAGAAGCTTCCACATAAGGAGTGGCACAGTGTGGGCGACTATCATGTCCTTCTATCCCTTTACCATTACTATCTTTTCGGGAGTCCTGAATTTGACCCTCTGATGTAGAGACGAAGGAACTGCCCCTGCCATGTGGATCCATGGTCTCCCAAGTAGGCATGAGTATGAAGGATCAATGTCTAGCACTTGAAACATCAGGTTAAATGGAACTGAACCTATCTCGAACGGGATCTCAATTTCTCCAATGACTCCTCTCTTAGTCCCATCAAAGGCCCGGACGACCATGTGATTCGTCCGAATGTAGGTTTGTTCCACAGGGAGAGCCCTCAAGGTGTTCAGGGGCATGATGTTTAGTGCAGAGCCATTATCTATTAGCACACCTCCCATCCCCACGCTTTTACATTTCACTGCGATGTGCAAGGCTTTGATTCCCCGTCTCCCTCCTTCCGGTATTTCATTATCAGAAAAAGTGATGAAACCATCTGCTGCAATATTCCCTGCCAAATGATCTAGGTCATTAACTGAGATGCTTTGCGGCACATGCTTGGCTCAACACTTTCATCAGAGCATTCCTGTGAGCTTCAAAATTCAGGAGTAAACTTAGAATGGAAATTCTGGCCGGGATTTTGTTCAGAGCATCAATGACGCTATATTCACTGTATTTGATAATCTTCAGAAATTCTCCTGCTTCCAAATCGGAGACTGGCTTGGCTACAACTGTTTCATTCTAAGTTCCGGATGTTTGACCTTTTTCCCCAATCGCCTCCACCGGTGTATTTGTTTTCTTGAGCGCGGCATGACTCATTTCCGGTGAGTATATCCTCCCATACGGGTCATCCCTCCAACCCCCGTCACATTGGCTGAATCTCCTTCTCCTTGTGATGCTGAATAACTGCACTCATATTTCCAGGGTACTTGGTGGTCGTCTTTATAAGGAAAGGGCTGTGGTGGCGTCACAACCAAAGTTGTTCCGGATGACTGTTGCAGGTGTGGTGGGAGTACTGTTGGCGGTTTGGGGATAAAGGGTTGTGGTAATTGAATGGTTGGTGACGCTGGGATAAATGGCTGAACAGTTGGTGGCGTTGGAATAAATGGGTAACTTTGCTCTTTGGTGACCATACTCGTTTCCTCTTCTGACTTTTCAACATAAAACTCGATCTGGTGCTTATCCATCAATTTCTGCACATTTTCTACGAACTTCGGGCACTGACAGATTCCATGTACCAGACCGTGGTAAGGACAAACTTCCTCCGCATCACCCACTCCGAATTCTCCTTCTTCTATCATTCCTGCTTTGGTTAAGGCTTGGAACACCGTGCTGAAAGGCGTAATGATTTCCGAAACCTTTTTCTTCACAATCTCTCCCTTCCCGATCATGGTTACTTGGGCCCCTCATTGATGTTGAGCTTGAGTCTTCGGAACAGCGTTTCCAAAACCCAGCTTCCCACTCCTTACTAGAACCTGGACAGCGTATTTCAGCCTTATGCAGTTTTCTGTTGCATGCCCCTCATTGCCAGAGTGATACTCGCAATGTGCATTGGCGTTGTACCATCTACGACGGCGTTCGAGCGGCAGTGGATGAGCAAAGGGCAACCTTTCCAACAGCCCTTGCTGCAATAATTGAGGTAACAGCTCAGTATAGGTATATGGAATTGGGTCTATAGGAACCCTCTCTCTAACTGGCCCGCTGACCCCTGGTGAAGCGGTTTGAGTGGCTGCATGTAAGGGTTGTGAAGTCCTAGGGCTGGGGTTG
The DNA here is from genome assembly GCA_001974825.2 of Corchorus olitorius. Lineage (NCBI taxonomy): Eukaryota > Viridiplantae > Streptophyta > Magnoliopsida > Malvales > Malvaceae > Corchorus > Corchorus olitorius. Next base: position 7,823 of record AWUE01017919.1, on the reverse strand, counting down.
GAAGGTCTTGGTTGGAACGGCGTTCCGCTCGCTGCATTGATATTACTCGGGTACTGGTAAGGATAGGGATTCTGTTGAGGAGGGGCGTAGTATCCATAGGGTTGATACGAAGGATTGTATCCATAATTCCTTGGTGGACGGGGGAAATATTGCTGCCCATAGTTCCTTGGTCTAAAATTGCTTTGTCCGACTTCATGAACTTCTCCTTCTTTCTTTCTTTGGTATGTTGGTCATTTCTTTTCAACGTCTCCAAAAGCTCCACTCCGAACTCCAGCTTCATAGGTCTCTCCTGCCACAATTAACCTGGTGAAGGAGTCGGTTGATGTTTGGTATAATTCACGGAAATACTCCTTCGGTAACGTCTTCAGAAAATGGCAACCTACTTCCGAGTCTTTCATGTGGGGATCTACTTCCAGGGCCAAGTCTTTGAATCTCTGGCCATACTCCTTGATAGTTTCTCCCGGCTTCCTCTTCATGCTCAATAGGGTTTCGCGGGGAAGGGGCCAACTCATCAATGTATTTGTATTGCAATATAAAAGCATCTGCCATGTCATTCCAGGTCTTAATCTGACGTTGGGTCCAATCTATTATACCTATTTAAAGGACGAACCCGAAAGACTCCTTGGAAATAGTGCATAAGCATATCATCAGTACTATATGGCTGCATTTGGCGCACATAGGTGTTCACATGTTCCTCTGGGGACGTAGTGCCATCAAACTTTTCAAACTCCGGGGCTTTGAACTTCGGTGGCAACACCAAATCTGTAACTAAAGACACCTTGTCCACTCCCTTGAAGTATTTCTGATTGCCGCTCAACCCCATGAGCTTCTCCTCCATTCGGTCCCATAGTTTCTGGGTGGTTTCCTCAATCATTTTCTTAGGGTCTTCTTCGATTTTCCTCTCTGGGAACCCCCCTAAAGTTTCACCCAAATCATTCACGTGCATCTGATTTGCCCCATGGCGCTGTTGGAGATGAGCTGTGGATGGGATTCCAGGGTGAGATCCTGTTGGTGTGTAGGTTGTATTGGTCGCCGCCCCTGACAATGGCGGAAAAGTGAACCGCGACCCACCAGTCATTGGCGAATCAGAGACGATAGGCCTAGTATAAGACGTTTCAGCTTCTGATAGCGGTGAGAAGACAAACTGCGTTCCACTGGATGTTAAAGGAAATGCAAAAGGGTTGTTATCTTCAGTCACAACCCCAGTGAGGCCTGAGCTTGCCCCTGTCAGCCCTGAGTTTGCTCCGGTCAGATTCAAGCTTGCTTCCGGCATTCCCCCAGTTGGGTCCTCTACATTCTGGGTGTTATCCACCAGTCCCTTTCCCTTCATCAACTGTAACAACATCCCCTTCATCTGCTCCATCTGAGCGTTTGTGGCTTCTTCTCGGCGCTTTGCCTCTTCTTCTTGGTGTTTCGCCTCTTCGTCTCGGCGCACTAATTCTTCTCTTAGTCGCTGGATTTCTGCAGCTTGTTCGTCCATTTTTCTAGTACTGGACCTACTGTTATACTGCCAAGTTTGCTGATATTGTTTTCTAGGTCGTGCTATCTTGATTCCTTCATGAGTTAAATGCCAAAAATTGTTATTATCTTTTTATTGGTTTATTTTAAATACTTTTTTAAGATGCAATGTCAATGTGGGACCCCTCCCAATAGTTGGTTGGAATCCCACGGGACAAAAGTCGTGGCCGTCACAAGTATTGTTATCAATCAGGGCCTTTGTCCTTATGCACATGATGTCATGATGCATGAACCTAATCATCATTTAAGATAGAAAAAGAGGCTTGGGAATTTAACACCATAATAGCAGAATCTTCATTAATTTAAAGCATCCATAAACCATTGTTTGAAACTCGAAACATAACTTAATTACAAGCCATTGTCTGAACTGAAATATAAACTAAAAGTACTTTAGCTACAAGCCATTAATTGTTCACGAATACCATTAACTACTTGAAAGTAACTACTCTATTACAAGAGCCTCAAGGTTTCCCCACAAACTGCTGGAAGTAGGCAAGGGCTTCATTGCATTTGTCGACAGTCCCATCTAAGAAAGCAGCTACTGGCTGGAGACGCTTATCGAAAGGTGCTACACAAGGCAATACATTTCTAGCCTGATCCCTGATGTCTTCTATCTGTGTCAGCCCAATCCGGATCTGTTCCAGCAAGAAACGAATCTGATCACACCTTTCCTGACAAGCCCTTTGTTGGGAGAACCCTTGCTCTTTCAATGAGTAGTATTCGCCCCTGAGGTTTGCGTACTGCTCCTCTAGGTTCCTAAGCATCCCATTTACTTCCTCAAATTCTTGCTTGTTTAATATTGCTGCCTGCTTGTGGAATTCCAAGGTTGCTTCTACCTGGGCTTTTGATGCTTCAGCGGCTCTTACTTTGGCTTTTTCCTCTTCCAATTTGTTATGGGCCCGCTCATTCTCTTCTTTGGTTCTTTTTAGGTCGCGACCCAACATCTTCACCTGCTGTTCTTTGATGGAGCCCTCCCCTTTCTCAAACTCTAGCCTTTCTTGATAATACCTTGTTGCGAGATGACTAGCCTTGTTTATTTTTGTCAGCCTTGCTACTTCCTTGCATTCCTTTTTGAAGTCTCTTGTAAGCTTTAGATTCGTAGCCTCAACTTTCTCTTTCAACTTTCTTATGTCTTTGACTTCCTCTTCGGTTTCTCTCAGCTTTGCTTCTGTTTCCCTAGCTTTTCTTTCTACCTCTTCCTTCTCCAAAAGCAGCTGTTGGTTGACTCTTTCTAGTCTCTGGGCTTCAGTACCCTCTCTTTCCCTTTCATAACGAATGGTCAGCCTCATGAAGATATCCTCCATTTCTTCACCTACTATTGCATTGGGGTCACTAGGAGGAGGTACTTGGATGTCCTTCAGTCTTTTACGGTGCCAATCAGGATATTCTAGTGTAACTCCAGTGGACCTCCTAAACTTCCCCACAAAGGTCATCTGCTTGAGTGTCTCTCGGAGCTCCAATGTCTTCTTTTTTGAGCCTTCAGTCCCATACTCTATATCCACACTATTTAACCCGTGAGTGGCCGGAATAAACTGAATCACCTCCAAACTGCCTTCGGACCATCGCGGGAGTATAGCTTGTAACACCCCATAAACCAAACAGAGGAACCCATGGGTTGGGCCCACAACAGTAAGCCACGGGGGGTTGGGTGGAACCATGGGGCGACCCATTTAACTTGATCGCTTTCAAGTGCCCCGAGAAACTGCATCCATTGTGCCTTAGTCTTGTTCGTGGGCCATTGGCTGTCAAGGTATTCCCGTATCGGGTTGGCTGGTACTAACTCAAAAATCGGCTTTGTAAACTGAGATTCAACACACTGAAAATGCCCCTTGAACCAGATAGTCAATAGCTTGGCACATCCTTTAAACCTTCCTCCTTCTTTACGACAATGATTCAGAGATCTGATAGTTGCTGCAAGGATGGCTGGAACTAGATTGTTACCCCTTTTGATAGAGTCCACTAAATGAACAACATTTTCATCGATATAGCCCAGTGCCCTAGGGAAAACCACCATCCCATAAACCAACACAGCCATGACATCTTGTCCTTCTGGAGTGTTTAGATTATCCCTTACAAAATCCATGAGGAATTGAATGGCTAGTCCGCTAGAATGCCCTTTGCTTTTCCAGTACTTGTCGAATACCACTTTCTTGAGTCCCATGAAATCAGCCATGACAGATGAAGGTGTTGACTTGTTCCCCTTCAAATAGACCCTAGAATCCTTAGTAATGGCCTTGAACCTTAAAAGTTGGGCATATTCCTGAATGGTTGGGACCATATCCACTTCATTGAATGTAAAACACCGATATGACCGGTCCCAAAATGGCAGCATTGCTCTGATCATATTGCAGTCAACTTTTACTCGGATGAGTTGTACGACTGCCCCGTATTTTTCAGCAAATTCTAGCTCAGTCATATTCATCTTCCTCCATATTTCCCAGAGTTCAGCAAAATTATTTTGCTTCAAATCCATGTGAACCAGTTCAGGAACTTCTGATTGGAAACCCTCAGGCAGATTATCCCAGAAGAGCTGTTGTGCTAGCATGTTTCTATGTTGGACATGCGCTGGGTGCCTGTCTCTTAGATGTTCCGGCACGAACGATTCCAGGTTGTCTTCCTCCCGCATCATCTTTTCTATCTTAAATGATGGTCTACCTATCATGAATGCAAAATGCAACAGAGAAAGGACAAAGGAAAGGGGAACAAATAAAGAAAATAGTTAGTATCATATATAAAGGAATAAATGCTTGAATTTAAATGAATAATAATACATTGGTGCCCTTTATAAGAACAAAACATTTTCTGTTTTTTTCGAAATTTCGAGCCTTGGGCTCTTCATGGGCAGGGAGTCCAATAGTTAGGGTCACAATTACCCATTCATCCATGGTCAAAATAATAAATAAGGAAGTAAGACAATAAAGGTAAGAATGTTCATTCCGTGTACCTAGGTTTGCTTTTATAGGGTTTGGCTCTAACTAGGCAAGATATCAGGGTAACTATATGCTGGGTAAGGCTTCTTGGTGCTAGAGGTTCCCAAACTGTCCTTACTGACGCCCACTCTAGGCTAGTAAGGCCCCCAATCCTCACCCATTATAGCTCATTGGAAAGGGTTCAGTCTGAGTGGAGGTGTTTCACTAAAAACCCGCACGGTGACTATCGCCACACGAGGGCTAGCTACTTTGCCTCCTCCTAAATAGGTAAGAGCTCCGGTGTAAGCTCATGCAATGCGGATGCAAATTTAATAGTGAGTGTGTGAAGGAACATACAAACCTTTACCACAAACCCAACCCATAATTACTAAACTACCCCCAAGAAAAACAAAACAGAAAGGTTAAACAAAATATAGATGTAGAGAAATATGAAAACATATATATATAAAAAAACAAAACACAGACATGAGTAAACAAGAATAAACAAACAAACAACCAAATATGCAAACCCTAGTTGACCTAAGACTAGCATTCAGTTCAACTCTCTAACTAGTCCCCCAGCGGAGTCGCCAAGCTGTCGCAACGTGCGGGTCCGGGGGGTCCGAACCCTGTCGTTTAACGACTTTAAAATGGGAAGGAAGGGGGAAACTACTGTTTCCTAGGTTTTGGAGTCGCCACTAGTCTTTTTTAACCTAGGTGTGATTAGCCACCTATTAGATTATTAAGTCTAAAATTAACCTAAGCTTGGCTAGGGCAACACTAAACCTAATAAACGGTCTTCTAACCAGAGTTCTAAGGTTCGGGAGTTTGGTACGCGTGGGGAAGGATTAGCACCCCCACGACGCCCGTCAATAGACGGCACTGACTAGTCTAGACTTAACGTGGGTTTCTATTATTGGTTGTTTCTATCTTTAAGTATCTTCATGCCATTAAAATCTGTTAATCATTGACATTAAGCGAATAAACAAGCAAAAATGGTTTTTAAATTTTGAAATAGGATTGTCGGGAATTAAACCCGTTTATTGTTTGTTCTCTTTTTGGGTTCCTCATGTGAGGATTTTCTTTAAAACTTTGCCATTAAAACAATTTGATTTGAAAAATGCTTTTGATGGGAACTTTCCCATTTTAAAAAATAAAAACTTAAAATGAACGGGAATCATTCCCTAAAATTAGAAAACTAAAAACTTGGTGGGAATTTTCCCAATTAAAATCTTTAAAAAAAAACTAAATGGGAACTTTCCCAATTTGAAAACTTAAAAACTGGTGGGAACTTTCCCAAAAAAACTTGATGAAATTCTTTTTGATTTTTGAGTTTTGAATTTTTTTGGATTTCGAAAGCCTTTTTTGTTAATTTTGAAATGCTTGATTTTTCTTTTGGATTTTTATCTTGGAAAACCTAAAGAGAACAATTCACAAACACAAACTCTTTTTGGTTTTTGAAGAAAATGGTTTTATTCTATTTTTCAATTTTTTTCTCTTTGATTTTCTTTAACTATTAATTGCAATTACTAAGTCTAAACCCTAGATGCATGAATGCAAATGATGCATGTTTTCCGATTACATGCATTTTTTACCGAGTAATTATATGAGGATTTCCTTCCGGGCACCCGCCACACATACTGGCTAAGACCCCCCGTCTAGAAATTCCAAGCCTATAAAGGATAAATTGAAACCGACAAAAATTGTCTAAGTCCCAATTATCGTTCCATCATCGGATCCAAATTTTTAATTTCGAATGACATAATATCAACAATAATAAAGCATAATATAAATATGATGCATATGAGAATTATTTCATTTTCTAAGTCCAAATTATCATAGAATTAAAGTTTAAGCCCAATTACCAACCAAGCCTACATATATACTTAAGTAGCCATTAAGTACAAAGCCTCAATCCAAAAGAAGCCCATAAGGCCCAATCAACACAACAAATATATAACATGTTTAAGCCCACACATATCAAAGAAGCCCATAAGGCCCAAATAAGTAAAAAAACCAAGCCCATCAAAAGAAAAAAAACAAGCCCATAAGAATAAACAAAGCCCAACAAAAATTTAAAAAGCCCAAAGTAAACACAATCTAAAACCTAAGTGAATAAGTGCATGCATGCATATATATTAAAAATCAAGTAACAAGAAAAACCCACAAGGCCCAACAGCAAACTTTAAAGGCCCAAAATCAAATCTAAAGCCCAACAAAACAAATTAGGTCCAAAATAGATCCTCCTAAATTTTAAGTTTCCTTATTATTACTCAAATATTCTTATTCCTAAATATAAATCCTAAATTTTTTAAAAAATATTAACTCCTAAGCATTTCATTTCTAAATTCCATGTTGATTAATCTAACATTTTTTCCTTAATTAGTTTGGCCAAAATTCCTTTAAATTACCTTAATTTACCAAGCTAAAACAACCAGCCCACTAGAATATGTCACTAAGGCCCAAGTGAACAACTTTAAGTCTAAAGGCCCAATAAGACCCAAATTAGACCTATTGTACCTTTAAGGTTTTTTTCTTTTCTTTTTCTTTTTTTTTATGTTTATTACTAAAATAGTCCTAACTATAACTCCTAAAAATTATTAACTTCTAGGGATTTTATTCATAATTTTCGGATTAACTATACTTACCATACTTATTTTAGTTAACAAAATTAATTCCTTTTTAATCATTTAAGCTAAAAGCATTTAATCTAACCAAAAAAACTAACTGATTGACACCTAATTGACCAAATTTGAACTTAAAGGGCAAAATTAAACTAATCCAGGGGACAAAGTCTTGGTCTTTATATGAACACGATTATGACTATTGGGTTTTAATCGATCTAAAATAGCGGCCAATGCGCATAAATTTAAAAAGCTAGACAACCTAATCGAGTACCGTACAAATACTTGAGGGAATCAATCAAAAAAACAATGGAAATACGTCAGCCTATAAATACCAAACAGAATGTCAGGAAATCTAAAACCCTAAAGCTAATTTCTTCTTACCTTCTCTCTCTAAGCCACCGGAAATCGTCTCAACGGTGTCTCCGCCGTGCTCGAGCTCCGGTGGTCCTCCGATGGCCGCTAAAATCTACCAGAAAGCTCTCCTCCCCTCCCTGATTTCAGCACCGCGATTGATTCCCCAAGAATCCCAGTAGATCTCACTAGATCTAGGTTTGCAGACGTCGACCTCCACCCTTCGAACGGAGAGATCTCACGGCCCAACGATCCCGACTTCAAGGTATGATGTTCTACAACCCTTCCACTTCCTTTTTCTCTGGTATTCTTGCAAACTGAGATCTAGATCTCAGGGACTTCAAAAACGGACCATACTGACTGAAATCTTTGTCATCTTTTTTGTTATGGGTTTTCGAAGGGATATGGGACTCAAGAC
>AWUE01017918.1:0-19355 GCA_001974825.2 Corchorus olitorius | reverse complement strand
TGTCCTAAAAAGATAAGTACTACATGCTTCTTAAAACTTGATTTACTACTTTACTTGTTTAGGACTTTGATTACTGCTAACTCCCTCATTTTTTGCTTTTGCAGGATTTTGGAATTCAAAAACTGGGAAGGAGGAAAAATGCTTCATAATCTGCCTGTAATCTTAATTTAGCATTGTAATGTGTATTTTTTTGGCATGTAATTATGGTTATTATTCTTTTGTATTGGACTTGTAAGTTAATAATTGGGCTAGAATAATTTTCTTTTTCCATATTTGGGCCTTTCCAAATCCAAAGCCTAAAGTGCCTCCAAATGGGCCATCGGACCCAAGACACAATATAGGTCCATAGGCAAACAAATAGGAGCCCACTGCATGTGAGAAGCCAATTTTGGTTTAAACCCAACTAGAAGGAAAACCAAAGCAAAAAGAAAAATGACCGGACCCAAAAGAAAAGAAAAAGAAAAAGAAAGAAGAAAAAGGAAGAAGACCAAATGCATAGGCCCAAAAACATTTTGAGAAACTAATAAGGAAATGGGTCTTAAAAAGAAGGAATTGGACCTTGAATTTCTAAATAAGGAAATGGGCTTTAAAATGGGAATGGACTTTGAATGAAACTAATGAGGAAATGGGCTTTAAAATTAAAATTAAAGAAAGGTTTTACCAACCAAGTAAAACTAATGTGTCTACACTCATGTGGTGGCCAATCTTCAAGTCTTCTTGACAGAGCTTTGTAAGGAAATTTACTGTAGTATGAGTCATTGTCAATACTACAGATTTCGAAGTCATCATCATCTCCATCTTCATCTCCTATGGCGAGCGCTCTCATGGCTAGTCTTCTATAAGCAAGAACTGCCTCCTCATTGATGGTGCCCTTCTCTGCTAGTTCTTGGCAAGAATAATCTTCATTGCCATAGACTATGTCAATTAGGGCTTGCCTTCGATCTTGGAGTTCAACTTCCTTCTTACTTAGCTCAAGTGCTTTCTCTTTGAGCTTTGCTTCTTCTGAAAAGATCTTCTCCTTGCACAGCTTCACTCCCATGTCTGCTAGGTCCATGAGGGATATATCCATCTCGTTGGTAGGTGGTGTGTCCTTTGAAGGTTCATTTCCGCTCTTATCAACTTGCATGGCATCAAGTACTTCTTCACTTGGAGCTTTTGCTCTTTTTCGAAGTTCTCGTCTTCTCCAAGTCTTTCTATTCTTTTGAATAGGGTACTTGGGATGTTGAACTCTTCGCCACACACCATTTTGAGTGTTTGATGGTGGCTTGACCATTCTTTGTTGTACATGGTCATTTCTTAGTTTCATCTCCTTCTTCACAGCTGCATGGCGATATTCCTTCTTCTTATGATCCAACCATGGTTTGATCTCATGCTTAGTCCTCTTCGAGTAAGACTTAGAATGAATCTCAACTTGTGGTTGTTGATCATGCTCTCTCTTGGAAGATTTCTGCATCTTGTGAGGAGTAGATGTGCAGGGATAAGAGGGATGTGGCGCCATCTTTGACGATGACTCTCCATATTCCCATCTGCTCTGCTTAGGAGAAGGAAAAGAAACTTCTGGCTTGCCCCCCGAGTTAGGAGTATGCTTTGCCCTGCTTTTCTCCTTCTTCTGGAGTGGAGTTTTTGATGAAAATTCCAACTTATTTTGAACCTTCTTCTTAGAAGAGGTATCAAAATATTCTACAGGCTCTTTTTCATGTTCAGATGAGGAAAGTTCCAGCCTCCTCCTTGGTGTTTTAAGTCTGTCAGCGGCCGTGTTTGGATATCAAGGCCGATCTGAATGAACACCCAAGGTCTTAGACTTAGTTTTATCAACCAACTTCTTGACCTTAGCAGAGTGGTGATGAAACTTACCTTCATGTTGAGGGTTGGCTACCAAGGAAGTACTTGGAGCCAAAGTCGCCCTCTTTGGAGTTGTTTCACCATTTTCATTCTCCTTACTAGCCAGTTGTCCATCCTTTGGGAGGTTGAATGTGACCATGTGCATAGGAGCTGGGAAAGGATTCTTGTCAATTCCCATGTCCTTCTTGGGTGTTTCAGGGAACTTAAGGGTTCCCTTTTCTATCTTTTCTTGTACTATGTTCTTAAACACAGTACAGTTGTTGGTTGGATGCCTCTAGGAATCGTGGTACTTGCAGTACTCTCTCCCCTTGATGTCCTTGGGTGAAGGAAGGACATGTCCAGGTGGTAGCTTGATCATACCAGACTTATGAAGGAAGTCAAAAACTTCATTTGTTTTTTAGGTGTCAAATGAATAAGTTTTGCTTCCATCATAAGCCTTCTTTTCTGCTTGTCTCTGGTACATAGCAGCAAACCTCTCCTGGGTCTAAGGGTGTCCCACTCCTGCCTTTATCAGACATGGACACTCAATGGGCCGGTATGCCTTAACCTCAGCAACTCCAAGTTCAAAGTTTGGCTCCTGATAGTAAGTGCCATAAGATGAACTTTTTCTTCCATTCTCTTCCCTTAGGAGAGTCTCATACCTTGTCCCCTTGGTTGACATCTCAAAGAAGTCTCTGAAGTCAACTCCTTCGAACTTCTTCCGAAGTTCTATGTCAAGTCCATTCTTAGCTAGGCGCACAAACTCTATCTCATGAAGAGGTGTGCGACACCTATTCCTTAACTTCTTGAAATGAGCTAAGTACTCCTCAGCTGACTCCCCTTTCTTTTGGTAGAGGCGTGATAAGTCAGCCATAGAGACCTCTAGTTTAGTCCTGTAGAACTGTGTATGGAACAACCTTTCCATCTCCTCCCAGGTTCTTACTGAGTTTGGTGGTAGGTTGATGTACCAAGTGAAAGCTGCTCCTGTGACAGAGTTAGGAAACAGGCGAAGCTTGTGGTAGCCAGAGTTAGGAAACAGGCGAAGCTTGTGGTAGCCAGAGTTAGCTTCTCCACACTGTACAGTGAAGCGAGCAATGTGCTCTAGAATAGTCTGCTCACTTGAGGTGCTAGAGAAGCTTGTGAAGTCAGGGACTTTGTATCCACGAGGTAAAGGATAGAGTCTATCATACTCCTTAGGATAAGGCTTCTGGAAGGATGGCTTGCCCACTCTCCTGTAGGCTGGGCCAATCATATCTTCAATCATCTCCGTGATGTGGTTCTGATTGACTGGACCTTGTACATCAGCAACTTGAGGTGGATGGTGTGGAGCAGGATGGCGTTGATGACCATTCCTTGCACCATTGCCATTACCATTCCTCCCATGAGGTGGTACATAGGCTACAACTCGAGGACCAACAGGGTTGACTTCCTCTTCCACATTGTTAGGGACGTGATCTACAACCTCTTGATGTCTAGGTATGAGATCAGCATCATTCTCGCCCCTTACTGCTCCCTCCTTAGGAGGTGGTAAGTTGTTATTACCAGCCACTTCCACTTGAGGTGGAATTCTCACCTGATTGGCACCATTAGGGACAAGTGGCGCCACAGGTGGAGGGAGAAGTGCAGGGAGGTTAACTTGCTCGGATCTTAGGCAACTTGTTGGATCTGCCCCCCGAGTCTATCTTCTACTTGACCAATCTGAGCCAAGATGTTCTCTCGGTCTTGAATCATTTTCTCCTTAAGAGAGTCATTAGCCTCCTTAAGTTGGTCATGAGATCTATTCATCTGATCCATTGATCCCATAAGCTGCTGCATTCTCTGTTCATGAGCCAACGAAATTTCATTCATGGCTTCAGTGAGATATTGTAGTAAGATCTTTGAATCAAGATCTAAAGGTAACTGTGAAGGATCAGCCACGGCTTTGCTTCTGGTTTGCATGCCATGACTAGATCTCCCTTCATCAATCTTAGGCGGCATGTGTGCCACTTAGTAAAACTTAGAAAAGTAAATGAAAGAAAAGAAAAAGTAAAGAAAGCAAACCCTGGAGGCGTTGAAGGAGGAGAGATCTGCTATCTTGTCCCGCTTCAGGCGTCGAAGGGAGTAAGTTGGTGTGAACCTTTGAGTGAGGCGGACACCTTGCTAGGAGACTGAGAGGAGATCATTCGGGGATCGCCGACTATGTAGAGGGAAATAGGGAGAGGAAAACGCCAAAGAGGGAGAACAAGTGATGTTTGTCCTACCGGGCGTGCCAAAAATCTCTTGCCAGAGTTTTCACAGAGAATTCTTTATGACAGCATAGGGGTGTGCCAATCAATTTGCTGAAAGTGACAAAGAGGTTGTAAAAATTAGATCTGGTGCGCGGAGTAGCAGATTGAAAGATCAGAGCGATTTTTGGGGACTGGATCAAAGTCACACCAAAGCATTTAAATCATTGGATCCACATTGAATTGTTTCCTGAACTGGGGCTTTCTTCTTCTCTTTAACTAGATCAGATCTGTTAGATCTGTTTTTGATTGAAATTGAAAGAAAATAACAATTTGATTGTGCTGAAATCAACTAATTTGACTAAGTAGTGGCCTACTGACATCATGATTTGGACTTTGAACACTAAGGCCACGAAATTATCCTTACTTAACCATACTTAGCTCTTCAAATCATGAAAATACTACTTAGTTAAGAAAATGGCTTAAACCGGGGTGAGAAAGCTACATCTCCTTAACTAAAATGAATGCAAAAGTTGCAAACGAAGTCGGAATAAACCAAAATTTCACCAGTAGGCTTAGATTATCTCTATAAGATTATGGAAAAAATTCCAAGTGAATTCGAGCTCTTCTTCATGGTGAACTTGGTTTCACTCCCCAAAATGTCCTTAATTGAAAACCGGGCATAAGTTTTTACACCGATGTCAGGATAAAGTGAAATTTTAGGAAGATGATTTACATAGCTCAAGGATCATCATGGTATGCTCCTTGGTAGAAATTGCAGCCTCTAGTCTCTTCAATTGATCAATTTTACCATTTTGTCCTTAATTGAACAAAATGCAAAGTTGTAGTTTTGCCTCCCGGGGAGGGGAAAAGGGCTAGGCGATTTCTCCACTATGCTAGGTCGATTATGTTGAGGAGGTATCAGGTTGAAAATCTCAAGCCTCTCTCACGTAGGTAGGTGTTTCTCTTGCTAACAAACTTTAGCTCTCTAGCTCCTTCCTGCAGGAAGAGAAAAATAACTTTCCTCAGGGAAGAGGGCGGCCTCTCCTCTACATGGGAGACGACTTTGGGCCTTATTATTAAGTCCATGAGATATTTTTCATCTCATGGCTGGATGGCAAACAACTTCTTTTTTTACTGCTTGCCTCCCTAGTAGACAACAACATTAAAGGAAACTGCTTCGGTTTGATTTTCTTTGCCACTCTCCTAGGTAGGGGCGGCATAGATGGAAATTTTAATAATAACTATTCTGAAAAATAATTATTATTTATTTAATAATTAATAAATTTCAGCCCTTGCATTTAATTATAAGATTTTCCTAATTCTATTAGAACTAGGATGGTGCAGAAACCAAGTTTCTTCAGGATTTTTGATTAAATCCTGACCACTCATCTTAGTAATATTTATGTGAAGACCAATTTACCCTCAATTGTAAATTGAGGTATAAACACCTGCAAAATCTATCTTTTTTCAAGATGAGTCAGTCTCGTTCTTCATTATGTTTATCTTTTAATCTCGTCTCAAGACGTTAAAACAACTCTCCGCGAGTTTTTCTTTTCTCTTTCAATCTCGTCTCATGATGTTAAACATTTATCTTTATGTTTTTCAAATATGAATAACAATCAGCTTGTTATTCCTTTTAATTTTAAAGCAAGAAATCTTTTCAAACGTTCATCTTTGAGAGTCAATTTGGGATCGATGATTCAAATGCTCCGGTGTGACTTTGATCCAGCTCCTGCAATTCACTCGCTTTGATTTACTTTTGTGCTACGCGCACCACCCAAAATGTTTTTACAACATCTTTGTCTTTTTCAGCAAAATGACTGGCACGCCCTGCGCTGCTATTAAGTTTTTCGCAAAAACTCTACTCAAAGAGATTTTTGGCGCAACATGAAGTATTATTACTTTTCTCCAAAAAAAAAGTTTGCTGTTAACTAAAATTCAAATATTATGTGACTAATGAATTATTCAAAAATAAATTATAATTTTAAATATTTACTTTAAAATTTGAACAAATCCCGGTGCAACGCACGGGTTCTAACCTAGTTGTAGGTGGAAAAGTGAGAACGTGGGTGTTCTTTTTTTTCTTTAAAAAATTTTAGATTTTTTTCTTTTATTCATATTAACTTGTGTTAAGGGTTAAAATGGTCAAACTCGAAGCCCGCAAAAAGGCCCAAACACACATCACATCATCAAGGTGTACCCATCACAACACACATAAATAACCCTATTTACAACAAGGGTTCATGGTTTTATCGCAAGCCCACAACACTTATAGTGGGCCACCAACACACCTCACACCCACTCAAAAAGGCCCAATAAAGCATACGCATCCATTTAAAGCCCAAACAAAGCCTGCGGCCCAATGGGTCACAAACAAAGGCCAAAGTTCGCCACATCAACACATAGAGGCAAAGATTCCACGACAAAGGTCTCCATCATCACATAGCAATGGTTGCAGCGCCGCTTAATGGGAAGCCTGGGATGCCGCAGGGAAGATGCCGAAGAAGGAATATTGCCAAGGGGAGTAATCTTTGCTTAATTCCATATTTAATTATGTTATAAGAAGCCAATCATCACAAACAAAACACACTAATCCTTGGATTTGCAGGGAACGTGGACCAAGACCACGAAACGGGAAAATACTTTGAAGGAGTGGCTTGGATGGCATGCGAGGATGGGAATCTGCCAGGGGTTATTTTTGGACGAGACAACTTGCTTGGGAGTTGTCTCCCGCTTCAAAGATAAGGCCTTGGCAAGAAAGGGAAAGAATCCGCAGTGTTTGACTTGCTGCAAGGAATCTCAGAGGTGAAGTCGACCCAGCACTTAAAAAGGCAAAGCGATTCAAAATTGAGGGAAAGCAAGTTTATGTATAAGCCCGATATGGAAGATGCTGCGGCAGAGAGTTGGTGAGATCTGTGGCAGGGACCATGCCATGGAGAGTTCCGTACTACAAAAGAGGGCCTATAAATAATCGTCACGGATAAGACTTCATCTTCAACAATTTTCATACCCAGAGCTTCATCTCACTCTGCAAAATATTTCCAATTTGCTTTCTTTCAATTTCTTTCTCTTTTGAAGTGGTTCCCATCTTCTTTCTTCAAGCGAATCTTTCAAAGTGTAATCCCATTAGTTTAAAGCAAATAAAAGTGCAATTTTTCTACTTGATTAAGGGTGTGGAGTGATGCTCTGTTCTTAGCATCAAAAAACAGGGGCAAACAGAGCTTGTGTTGTCTTCTCCAAAATGACAATTTTGCGGTAAACCCTTCTCCATTGCACAACTCACCATCACAGCAACCCAGCTTTCTTGAAGTTCCTGTCGAATTGTATTTTCATTATATTTCTCTTATGTACCGCAACAATTTGTAAGCGCTGCAACTTGATTTCTTCCAAAACTCGTCAGGGAAGTTGTATTTTTGCTCTCCTCTAGCAAACCCGATTTCTATTCGAAAAAAAGGGGTCGACCCAAGCCCTTTGGAGCCGAGACTGGTTCGCCCACACTCGCCGCACAAAAGGCTCCCCACATTTTCTGGCGACTCCACTGGGGTGCGGAATACTGAAAGAGGAAACATACCGCGACGAGCAGCAACTTGCTTGGGAAGTCAGACTGTGGCTGCAGAATCCGTTGATGTACCAGATGAACATGTCAAGTCTTCTGCAAAACAAAACCAAAGAAATCTTGCACCCGAGGAGGAAGAACAACCAAGTCCCATGGCGGTCATGGTAGAACTTGCCCGAGGAATTTATCAAGGCCAACTTGAGATTTTGGAGGCCTTGAGAGACATACGACCCCGTGCCATAAATGGTGGTCCTTCCCAAGGTGGCAGCAGGTGCCAAACTCCTCCCGATGGCGAGAACGTACCGCAGAAGAACACAACAGAAACCCAACAAAGAGATGTGGTCACTCAGCAAAATGAGTCACTGCGAGGATATGCCACGCTCTCTGACATCACCACCTTGTTGGAGAGAGAACGCATGAGGCCCGGGAGACAAACTTTCCAATTCGTGCGGGATCCTCCATACCCAAGGCACTTGCTAAACAAGCCATATCCAGAAAAGTATGAAGCTCCAACATTCCCGCAGTATGATGGGAGGAAAGGGAACGCCGCAGAACATGTGTTGGCAAATTTGTTGATGCCATGGGCCCTCATGCCGCAAATACATAGCTATGCCTGCGAGAATTTTCAAAATCCTTGACGGATCGTGCTTACACCTGGTACACTAACTTGGCGCCAGGATCCATCTCCACCTAGGAAGATATGGTTGAAAAATTCTGCGGCTAATATTTCAAAAGTAAGGAGAGGATCATGGTCCTAGCGCTGCAGAATACCACTCAGAAACATTCGGAAGGCCTGGTGGACTTTGTTAGAATGTTCAGGGATCTTTCCTTGGATTGCTACGATGAGCATGCCAAATCCATGTTGGTGGAAATTTGCATCCACAATATGTTGCCGGAGTTTAGAGCAGTGTTGGAAAATCTAGGCATAAATCAATTTGCGAAGCTCTTGGACGGTGCAATCTGTGAAAGTGACGAGCTTCAGACCTCCCAGAGCTGATAGGCAGCAAGCACATCAAACCTTGGTTACTACGGAAAACCAAAGGAATAGGCCATGACAAAAAAAAGTCCTAGGGAAGAAGCTCCACCAGTACCCTTCACCGTCAGGGAAGTTAATGCCTTGGTGGACCAATGGGTGGCAAACGGCATCTTAAGGCAAAACCCTGTTAACAAAGAGCCGACTGAGGAAGACAAGAGAAACCCACAATATTGTCGTTTCCACAGATACGTGCATCACTCCACTATGGCATGCCAATCTTTGAGGAGAATAATTCACAAAAGAATTGCAGATGGGACACTAGAGGTCCCCAACAGGCCACAAACAATTAATGAGGATCCATTGCCACGTCACCAGCAGCAGGGAGCTATGGTAGTAGTGAAACACAACAGCGGTGAGACATCAGAAGACATCCCAGAGTATCCGCAAGAGATGCCACTATGAAAGCACTCTGCCGCAGCCATCGGTTCAAGACTTTATTCAATCAGCTCGGATTGAGCTCCGAAGCAAGAAAGGTGGCCACAGAAGCATTGGTTGCCATAGCAGCCAAGTCAGGAGCGCAAGAGTGCTTTACTACGGAAGCACAGGCCACTAAGTCCATATGGAGGTCACTAATGCCATCACCTTCAGTGATGAAGATATGGAGGTGTCGTATCCCGATCACCGACGACCTATCTATGTTACCGCAGAAAATCAATGAAGTTACCGTGAGAAGAGCCTTGGTGGATACCGGGTCATCCTTGAATCTCATCTCATTAAGTGTACTGCTGGCTGCGGGAATACCACGCAAAAGGATCAACAACTCGCCAATGACCATCTCAGGTTTTGGCAATGCAAGCAAGGAAACCCTTGGTCATGTACTGATAGATCTTAAGGTGGGACCCATAAAGTCCCTAACTTGCTTTCATGTGATCAATGCCACAACGTCATATCATATCATGTTGGGGAGACCATGGCTCCATAAGCATCAAGTGGTGCCATCCACATATCATCAGTGCATAAAGGGGAGCCTAAATGGAAAAATATTCAAAGTTGCCGCAAACCACACACCCTTTGACGAAACGGAGCCCATTATGCGGAAGCTTCTCTTTATGATGAACTTGCCCCTGCCATGGAGGCCCAAGTTGCCAGGCCAATGGGAACCCCACTGCCACAATGGGAAACTATTCGAGATGACCCGAATTGGGACTTAAGGCAGGTGCTCGAACAAAATAGGTACAGGAAAGGAAAGGCTTCTATGCAGCAGTGCCGCAAGACCGTCTATCTAGACGGTAAAGTTGTCTACCGCTTGTGAAGGTGCGCGGCGTCTTCTGGCAATTGCCAGGTAGATCCCATTGCCAGTAGCCATAAAGAATGTTTCTTAGCAAACAATGAGCATGCGGCGGTGGAAGAAGAGAAAGACTCATCTGTGGCAGTCGATGAACCTCTGGAGGTCATAAATCTCAGTGATGATCCTGCAGTACAACATCATGTTTCCATTTGTGCATCCCTCAGCCTTGAGGAAAAAAAGAAATTCACATAGTTGTTAAGGGAATTTAAAGATGTTTTTGCCTGGAGTTATGGTGAAATGCCAGGCTTGGACCCAAACATGGTGGCTCATTCTTTGAACATTCGGCCTGGTAGTAAACCAGGGAAGCAGCATGCTAGAACATTTCATCCAGAAATAGAGGAGAAAATCAAAAAAGAGGTGGAGAATCTCTTAGCTACGGGATTTATCAAGCCAATTCAACACCCAACTTGGCTGTCCAATGTAGTACCAGTAAAGAAGAAGAATGGCAAGATTAGGTGTTGCGTGGATTTCAGAGATCTCAACAAGGCGTGCCCGAAAGATGATTTCCCACTGCCGAATATGGATCACCTCATTAATGCCACTACGGGGCATGCCATGTTTTCTTTTATGGATGGCTTCAGCGGCTATAACCAGATAAAGATGACTCAGAAAGATGCGGAAAAGACGGCATTCAGAACTCCTATCGGCAATTTTTATTACACTGTGATGCCTTTCGGCCTAAAAAATGCGGGAGCCACTTACCAGAGAGCCATGACAGCCATCTTCCATGATCTCATGCATCAGGATTTGGAGGATTATGTTGATGACGTGGTGGTAAAATCGCGCACCAGAGAAGGTCACTTTGAAGCTCTGCGGCGTGTCTTTGCCCGCTGCCGCATGTACAGCCTTAAGATGAACCCCGCAAAATGTGCTTTCGGAGTCTCCGTAGGGAAATTTTTAGGGTTCCTAGTCCACAAACGTGGCGTTAATATGGACAAGAGCAAGATTGATTCCATCATGGGAATGAAGAAGCCAGCTACAGTGAAGGAGTTAAAAAGCTTCCTCGCCAGATTGTCTTACATCAGGAGATTCATTCCTGGGCTCGCGGAAAACACTGCCGCTTTTGCCTCATTGTTGAAGAAAAACAAACCTTTCATTTGGAAGGATCCCCATGAAGAGGCATTACAGCACCTTAAGAAGCAGCTCATGACTCTGCCAACGGCGCAAGCTCCTATTCTGTGAAAGCCGCTGCAGCTATACCTTGCTATGACAGACGCGGCAATATGGGGCTTACTAGCCCAGCTCAATGAAAGAGAGGAAGAATGCCCAGTGTACTACATTAGCCGAGTGATCGGTCCTCAGCAAATCATAAAAATAAAATCCCAACAAAATCCTAACTAAAGCAGATAGGGCAAGTAGGGGTCGATCCCACAAAGAGAAAGATTATTTACCTTTTTGTTATAATAATTAAACAGATTAAAGAGAATTTTTGTAGTAAAATTAAATCTAATCTAACTAACAATTAAAATTAACTAAGGAAACAATCAAGAAAATTAAAGAAAACAATTGATAAGAAAGCAGTGAATAATCAAGAAAACAATTAATAAAAACCTCCAATGTAGAATTAATATCCCTCTTGACAATTATAACATGGATCATTGATATCTAATAATTATGAAAACGAAGAATAGCTTGTTGGAATTAAATCCTAAATTACCTTAATTAGATAAGATTACCGGTTAAGGCTTAAATTACCCCTTTTACTTCCTAACAAATCAATTACCGGTTAAGGCTTAAAGATTCACCAAGAAACAAAGCATTAAGAACTAGTAATTTATACAAACACAAAGAGCAATTTCTCACTCAAAGTCCCTTATCTCTCTTGGAAGGAGGTGTTAATTCTCAACCAATTGCTACAAACAACCAAGCCTGGACTATTAATCCTCGACTTGATCTAGCTAATGCTAACTTAATTTATCAAGAAAGTGCCGGCTCAATCCATCAAAACAAGCAACATAGAATTAAAACAGAGATCAAAGGAATACTCTAACAATTATCATATATAAGCACAAAATCACACCAATATATAAGTCAAGAGATCAATTAAATTCTACATTGGAGAAAAGAAAAGGATTACTCACTCATGAATTGAGTGAGCATCCAAAGAATAGGAAGAGAAACTTATCTTATGGATGGAAGAAGAGAAGGGGGTGGTGGCACAAGGGCTTTTTGTCCTCCAAATCTTCAACAATTCTACCAAATACAATTTCTAGATCTACATGTACTAAAAACCTAGACCTAAGGTGGCTATTTATAGTGGAAATAACCCTAGGAATTCCAATCCTAACTTGGAAAGAGGTCTAAGTCAGTTTTGGGTCTAACTTAGACTCCAAGTTGGATTAAAAATCTTCCTAGAGTAGAATCCAAGTTAAAATAGGATCCTGAGAAAATCCTGATTTCGTGCAGAGACTTCAACGGCATTTTCGGGCTTGAAGATGGCAGAACTGGGTCTTGAACTTCAAAGGAAAGTTGTAGATCTCGGAGTTAGCTTTCTAACGAGTACTCTTGGGCTTCAAACGGAGGTCTGAGCAGAAAGTTATGATTTTTCTACCAAAACTGCACTGAATCCTAATCCTGTTAGGACTAGAATCGGGAATCTACGGGATTTGGATATTTCCTTGGATATAGGAGTCATTAGTTGGGATTTTAATTCCAATTAATGACTTATATTGGCTGAGTATTTTCCAATATAGAATATCCATAAATACCAAAGCTTAAAGGCTTATTCATGACTTGTCTTCAATCCTTCGTAATTAAAGCTCCAATCTTCAATCCTTGCTCCTTGAAATAATTCTTCAAAGTCTTCAAATCTTCAAATTATCTTCAATGAGTCTTTAAACACGAACTTCGAATCCCCAAATCTATACTCAAAATTGCTTTGCTAAAATCTGTGTAAAAAGTCATCAAAATAGCTCCAGAAGTAGTGAAAATTAACAATTCTTAATTTTACTTCTCTTAAGAACTCAAAACACAGATATTATAAAAAATAGCATATATTCAAACATAAATAAATCCAAAAACATAGTAAAATAGACATAAAAATAGGGTTGTTTTTGGCTCAATCACCGAGCCCTGCAGGATGTTGAAAAGAGATACCCCAAGGTGGAAAGAATGTCTCTAGCATTGATTTATGCAATTCAAAAGCTGCGGCCCTACTTTTTGGCCCACGAAGTACATCTCATGACTAAGTCAAACCCGATTCGCTATCTTCTCACAAGGCCCATGCTAACGGGAAGACTAGCTAATTGGTTGTTGCAGTTATCGCAATACACCATCATCTGCCATAATCCTTCTACGGTAAAGGGCCAAGCTGTGCCAGACCTCCTTGCACAATTCCCAGGTGACGATGACCTCGACATAACAGATGAAGTACCTGGTGCAGCAGAACAAGTGACCACCGCAGAACCGGAGGAAGTGTACATGATGTACTTTGATGGGTCAGCCACCGCAGAGGGAGGAGGTGCAGGTATTGTGATATTGGACAAGAAGGCTGAATCAACTACTTTGTCCTATAGACTTGATTTTCCATGTTCCAACAATGTTGCCGAGTACGAAACATATATCATTGGTCTCCTTGCAGCAAAAGAGAAAGGAGTTAAGCACGTTAGAATGACGGGAGACTCGAACTTGGTGATTAGCCAGGTCCTAGGTGATTTTGCGCTGAAAGAACCAAATTTGGCACCCTATAGGGCTATGGCTCAGAAACTGGAAAAATCATTTTCAAGCTTTGAAATTCGCCATGTCCAGAGAGGCGAGAACAGATACACGGACTCCTTGGCCACGCTAGAGTCAAGATTCTCATTTCCTGGAGATGCCGTAGAGTTCAAAGTGATTAAGAGGAGTGCCCCATTACAACTTTGCAGGAACCAAAGATCTCCGGCAAAAGTGAAGATTGGAGGGTCCAAATCAAAGAGGCCCTACTTTCTTTAGACACTCCTTTTATCAAGGAAGTCAAGGATTATGCATTGGTCAAAGGAGAATTGTACCGCAGAATGCTAGGCGGAGTTCTTGTCAGATGTGTGCACGAGGACGAGGCACCCGTAATATTGGAGGAGGTGCATACAAAAGTTTGCGGAACAACTCCCGAGGTCAGTATGTACCGAAGATTACAAAGGATAGGTTACTTCTGGCCCAAAATGAATGACGAATCTTCCGCAGTACAGCAGAGTTGTGACAGGTGCAGCCCACTCTTTGAAACTCTGGAGTGTATGGCAGTAGACGTCATGGGAGATTGGCGGCAACCCCTCTTGGATTACTTAATTGAGGGATTAGTGCCAAAGGACCCTAAGAAAATGTATGCCCTCAAAAGGTCCGCAAAAAGGTTTTTTGTATATGGTGGGATATTGTTCAGAAAAGGCTTTAATGGGGAACCATTAAGGTGTCTTTCCGCAGTAGAGGCCGGCACTGTTATGGCAGATATACACTCTGGAGACTGCGGAGAGCACCAAGGAAGGAAGAAATTGTACCAGCAGTTGGTGGCTTGTGGCTATCACTGGCCATAGATGAAAAGGGATTCCAAGGAACATGTGAAGAAATGCCGCACTTGCCAGATGCACGGGGGGATCATTCACACTCACCCTTCGGCATTACAAGACATGAGGACACCCTAGCCCTTCGATACTTAGGGGCTTGATTTGATTGGACCAGTTCATCCGCCGCCAGATGGGAAGAATTGGATCCTTGTTGCCACAGAGTATTTTACAAAATGGGTAGAAGCAATGCCTCTCGGCAAGGAGACTGGAGATGCCGTATCAAAATTCATCAAGGAGTTCATTATTTGCAGATTCGGGATTCCTTACAAGATAGTGACAGATAACGTCACTCCATTCGTCAATCAAAAGATGAAAAAACTCTTGAAGGCATACAAGGTTAAGCACAGGAGGTCAACAACTTATTACCCCAAGGGAACGGGCAAGCCGAGGCAACTAACAATGCGTTGCTCAAAATCCTCAGCAAAATGGTGTATGAGTATGATGGTGGTTGGAGCGAGCACCTCCCAGCCGCGTTATGGGCTTATCGCGTGGCACCAAGATCCTCTACAGGCTTCTCGCCATACTCCCTGGTCTACGGCAGTGAGGCAATCCTACCTGCAGAGCTTGTAGTATCAACTGCCAGAATCTGGGCTACCACTGAGCTTGATAGTTCGGTGGCATTGTGTGGGCGAAAAAGAATGCTAGATCTAGAGAGCATAGATGAAGTCAGGAATATGGCAGCAGAGAATATGAGGAGGTACCAGCAAACCATGGCCAAGACCTATGGCAGAAGAGTCAAACCAAGGGTATTTTTACAAGGACAATTGGTTCTTAAGGCTACAGACCATGTGAGAAGGAATCTCTCTAAGCCTTCCAAGTTTGCCCCGAGTTGGGATGGGCCCTATGCCATCGAGGAAGCCTTTGAGAGTGGGTACTACAGAATTAAGGAGGTGAATGAAGCAGCGTGGTCCGAATTAGTCAACGCAAAGTGGCTGAAGCCCTACTATTGCTAGAATGAATATTGTTCGAGTAGGCCTCTCTTTATTCCCCATGGGAGGAGATCCCCTTGTACTGGGTCCTTTTGTTTACTACTTAAATAAATACGAAGAGAGTATCATTTGCCACAAAATACTTCTTTGCATATACTGCAGATATACAACTGCACCTAACACACACATATGAATATTCCACACATATGAATATTCCACACACATTCCACACACATGTGAATAATCCACACACACATGAGCATTCCACAGATAAAAAACTTCACATATAAGTATTCCACACATAAAAAAAGGGTCACACATAAGCACCCTGTGCCAAACACAGCCATGAAGGCAAACTATCCAAAGTTCTAAAGTTCAAATAAAAGCATAAAACACACACAATCATCCTCCAAAGTCGAACCCCACATTATCACGCTTGTTAAGACGAAGATAGGCATGCATGCAGTTGCCGCGCTCATTCGCAAACAACACTTCATCAATAGCCTCCTGCTCTGCCTCAAGAACTTTAATACGATCCTCAGCCTCGACAAGCTATCTCAGGAGAGTATTTCTCAAATGTTGGACCTACCTCAATTCGTTGCCAAGATTGTAACTTTGCCGAACCTCAGGGCAGTCAAAAAATCTTGTGGCAGCATGCGCATGTGCCACGGCCTCAAGGTGTGATTGAAATACAGCAACATCAAAACCAACAACAGAAGCATCATGGATGGGACTCAGCCATCTGAAGAGAAGATCCTCGGACACGGAGCTAAGTGGTGTCTGACTCATCTCCCTAACAACACAGCATAATAAGTCCAAACTAAAGTTTGCAGTTGTAGGTCCCACTCTAACCTGAGAACCAAGCTGCGGCAAAGACTTGGCAATTTTTTCAGCCCATGGCACCAAAGAAGACCGCACGAAGTAGGGAGTCCCTAGCACTGGCAATGCATCATCCTCAAAGTCTGGAAAGTCTTCAGGTTTGAGGGAAACAAGTGGTGTAGCCCTCAACCTGCCAATCAAGTCCTCCACAGCAGCGGTACTGTCCTTGGTCACGGCTGCAATAACATCTGCCAAGACAGCATCGGTAAGTGTTTCTCCTCCTATAGCCAAAGTCCACCAAACACAGTAATAAGAGAGGAGGGAGTGGAAAGTCAGAAGGCAAATTAAAAGAAAGAAGAAATGACGTCATACCTTGAGTACCAATTGTCACAATGTCATCCTGACCACTCACTGCAGCAACGCCATCATGGCCATCCAAAAGACTAGTGTCACCATCACCATCTTTTTCTAAAGACACAAGTTCAACAGTGGCAGCATCTCTCTCCTTAACCAATGCGGTGACATCACCCTCTGAAATGAGAGAATTCTTATCGGCGGCAGCCACATCGACATCATAAACTACGGGGATTTGCTTTGTGGCGCCAGACGGAGTGGCAGTCAATGTAGGATCACCTTTTCCAGCAGATGACTCAGGCCCAACTACCGTTACATCATCTGCAAATTGTGGAATATGAGCAACGTTTCCAAAAGGAATGGCAGCGACAAATGCCGATGAGAGATGCAAAACAAAAAAAAGAGCTTAATCATACCTGGGGGCTGGTCATCCCTTGCCTTAGAGGAGTCAGTGCCATGGTCAACCACTGCAGAAGCATCAACAGAAGGACTCTCACCTAAAACAAAAAAAAAATGATGTCAAACAAAGCAGCAGAGATCAAAGGCGCATGGAAAGCAAGAATAAAGTCTAGGGCCTTACTAGAAGTACCTTTCTCCATACTAGTAAGTTGAGCAAAGGGATTAGGCGCATGAGCAAGCTGACTGAAAGTACTAACAGAAACAATGGGAGTAGCAAGAATGGCAGGACCAAAGGCACCTAGCCAAGCAATGAAAGAAGAAAAGTGAGGGATAGGTCACCTATGTGTAGCAAAGAAAGAAGCATACCATGTGGAAAGCAAAGCTCACTAGAACTATCCACAGCCAAAGGTGTGACGTTCGAAAGAAGCTCAGAAGAAGACACATGATCCAATCCTGCGGTATCCTGTTATCATGAATACTCAGATGAGCAAATGGAAATGACAACAACTGAATGATGAACGAAGAAGCAAAGAGCTCGTGAATATACATACCAGGGGCTGACCATGTGTGTTACTCCATGACTTTGAGCTATGTGCTAATCTATCACTAGTACGGCAGGGAGTGGGCTTGCTGGCAACATCAGCTTTAGTTTTCTTCGCACTAGAAGAGCCTGCGGCAATGTCCACAACCACTTTAGGCCTAAACTTGCGCTTTCAGCTAAGAGTTGCGGACTTTGTATTCTTTTCCTTTGGAGGGGCTGATTTCACATTTTTCTTGAGGACTGGGCGCCTGACCTTTCTCTTTACGGGGGTACCAAGCTCAATAATAGCACCATTGTCACTGTCGTCCCCATCATCAGGTTTATCTCTAAGGTTAACAATTCGAATCACACCTTCCTCGGCTATAAGAGCAGGCTAATTTGAAGAGTCACCCCACAGCACCCAGCCTTCCTCAGTATACTCATAATAGCCGGTGTCACGATGACGCTCCACGAATATCTTGTGGAGATCACCTGCCAATAGCCTGCTGCTACTGCGATCAACTGGCCTGCGGATAGGCTTAGCTGCCGAATGCATAAAGGCACCAAGATCAGAAATAAACTTTGCCCAATACTCAATCATGGCGGGGGTCATCACAGAGATATATGCATTCCCCAGGACCATTAATTTCATCTCCATCAATGCACAACGCCCTCGAAGAGGCTGAAGCAGGAACTCACTAATGCATTGGGGCCAAGAAGGAAGCGTGGCTGGTGGCATCAACAATGGCAAATAATGCCCAATCAAGCTACGACAATAAAAAAAAAATTGCAGCAGCGCAAAGCCGAAAGGAAGATGAATTTACTGCAGTATTGGCACAAGAGAACCAAGGTCATAATTGCAAGGCCCACAGCAAAGTCAAGGTAATAGAACCTGCAGCAAAATTAACAAAGAAAAGCTCATGGATGACCCAACACTGCCACAAGAAGGAAATTCCAACATAATATAGGCACAAGGAGCAAGCATCTCCGCGATAACACAATACACACAAACATACTGCAGTGGAGCACAAAATATCAATCGAAAGCCAAAAGCTGCAAGGCCGTAGCAAGAGAAGAAAGTAGCAGGACCTGCGACACGCACAACGCACAAAAAGAAAGGGGCAAAGTCTAATTCAGTAATCCAGCATAGAAATTCAAACACCACTGCTAAGAAGAAATTCCAACGCAACAAAGGTGGAAGGAAATTTCAGAGCACAGAGTCAAGGGTGATCATGGAGGCATCATCAATCAACCGAGCTGATATATATATATATATATATATAAAGGAAGCAGATCAGCAGAAACCCTAGTCAGCCGCCGATGTTTAGGCGACCAACTAAGGCCGCCGCAGTGACCAAATGTGGCGAGACCGACCTGCGCCGAAGCCAAGCCATGGCAGCAGCCTCAAAAAAACAAAGAGGGGCACAATCGATTTGAAAAAAAAAAGAAGGGAGAAACAACAAAACCTAGCCCGCAGCTGAAGGGCTCAAGGCGGGTAATCAAAGCCACCGCAGCTAGCAACCGCGGTAGTAACCCTAGGCCGCGCGACGGCGAAGGCCAAAGGGACCAGCGACGTCGCCCCAATGAAAAAAAAAACGAGGGAAAAGGGGAGGAAGGAAAAGATGAGGCGTGAAAAAAAAATAAAAAAAGGAGAAAAAAGGAGATTACCTGTCGGAGTAGAAAGTAACCAAGCAGAGCCTGGAGATCGATCGGGTCAGAGAAGCAGATGTGAGAGATGGAGGAAAAGGCAGCAAAAGAAGAAGACAAGGGGAAGAAATAGCATGAGGAGAGAGGGAGAGAAGAATCAAAGGAAATAAAAAAAATGAATGATAAAATAAAAAGAGATAATAAATGATGAGGGGAGCAGAGGCGTCAGGTCTAGGAGAAAAAAAAA
>AWUE01017917.1:0-28469 GCA_001974825.2 Corchorus olitorius | reverse complement strand
TTTTTTTTAAAAAGAAGTTATTTAGGAATAATGAAGGAAGCAGAAACGCCATTTTTGGCTTGGGGGCAAAGACTAAAGTCTCTAAGTATCCATCCATATGTATATAAATAATTATATATATGATGAACATATGAGATGTTTGAGAATAAATTCACCAAAAGAAGAGGAAGGAGCAGCTCAACAGTGGCCATAATGGGATCGTTCGACGATTCCCATTCCCGAGAAACCAAGTTCATTCTCAGAAGCAAAAGCAGGCTATAACCCTTTGGAAAACAAGAAAGGTTCAATGGGGCCAGACGTCCTATGAAGAACAAATGAGAAAGTGAAGAGCTTGTTTTCTTGAAAAAGCCATCATCACTCTGAACCAAGCAGAAGAAGCCGCCATTGCAGAAAGGTCTTGTCAGGGAGTGTTCCCGCCAAAAGAGCCAGTTTTGACCTTCTCCAAACTCGATTTTTTGAGTTCGAGACCCGCACAAGTGCAAGTCTTTCACTCAAAGGGGGCTAAATGTTAAGGATTAAAATGGTGAAACCCGAAGCCCGCAAAAAGGCCCAAACACATCATCAAGGTGTACCCATCACAACACACATAAATAACCCTATTTACAACAAGGGTTCATGGTTTTATCGCAAACCCACCACACTTATAGTGGGCCACCAACACACCTCACACCCACTCAAAAAGGCCCAATGAAGCATACGCATCCATTTAAAGCCCAAACAAAGCCTGCGGCCCAATGGGTCAAAAACAAAGGCCAAAGTCCGCCACATCAACACATAGAGGCAAAGATTCCACGACAAAGGTCTCCATCATCACATGGCAATGGTTGCAGCGCCGCTTAAGGGGAAGCCTAGGATGCCGCAGGGAAGATACTGAATAGGGAATATTGCCAAAGGGAGTAATATTTGCTTAATTCCATATTTAATTATGTTATAAGAAGCCAATCATCACAAACAAAACACACTAATCCTTGGATTTGCAGGGAATGTGGACCAAGACCACGAAGCGGGAAAATACTTTGAAGGAGTGGCTTGGATGGCATGTGAGGATGGGAATCTGCCAGGGGTTATTTTTGGACGAGACAACTTGCTTGGGAGTTGTCTCCCGCTTCAAAGATAAGGCCTTGGCAAGAAAGGGAAATAATCCGCAGCGTTTGACTTGCTGCAAGGAATCTCAGAGGTGAAGTCGACCCAGCACTTAAAAAGGCAAAGCGATTCAAAATTGAGGGAAAGCAAGTTTATGTATAAGCCCGATATGGAAGATGCTGCGGCAGAGAGTTGGTGAGATCTGTGGCAGGGACCATGCCATGGAGAGTTCCGTACTGCAAAAGAGGGCCTATAAATAATCGCAGATAAGACTTCATCTTCAACAATTTTCATACCCAGAGCTTCATCTCACTCTGCAAAATATTTCCAATTTGCTTTCTTTCAATTTCTTTCCCTTTTGAAGTGGTTCCCATCTTCTTTCTTCAAGCCAATCATTCAAAGTGTAATCCCATTAGTTTAAAACAAATAAAAGTGCAAATTTTCTACTTGATTAAGGGTGTGGAGTGATGCTCAGTTTTTAGCGTCAAAAAACAGGGGCAAACAGAGCTTGTGTGGTCTTCTCCAAAATGACAATTTTGCGGTAAATCCTTCTCCATTGCACAACTCACCTTCACCGCAACCGAGCTTTCTTGAAGTTCCTGTCGAATTGTATTTTCATTATATTTTTCTTATGTACCGTAACAATTTGTAAGCGCTGCAACTTGATTTCTTCCAAAACTCGTTGCGGAAGTTGTATTTTTGCTCTCCTCTAGCAAACCCGATTTCTATTCAAGAAAAAAGGGTCGGGCCAAGCTCTTTGGAGCCGGGACTGGTTAGCCCACACTCGCCGCACAAAAGGCTCCCACAACTTGTAAAAGGATAAAAATAGGTATAGAATAAGTATATAAAATTGATTAGAAATATGTTAGGGAAATTGTAGGTTAACAACATTAATGGTTTTTTTAAATATTTTTTACTTTATTTCACCGAAAAAAAATTTTACTTAAAAAATTTTACTTACACCAAAACATAATTCACCCAAATTTAAAAGAAAAAGAAAAAAAAAGAGAGGTAAACTTTGATTGCCCGGGAGAGGTCAAAGGTAGATTGAATATTGAAATGAATTCCACGTTAGAGTGTGTTATGAAATGAAGTTAAGTTGTAATTATTCAGAAAGTCCCTTCTCTTCTCTTCCCTTCCCTTTCCTTATCTCTCTCATCACCAAAATTTCAGATTCTCTGTCTGTCTGACCTTTCTTTTCCATTTTCCAAAAGCATTTCCCCTTTTGCCTGCTTTGCTAGGGTTTTGGACTTTGGTCGTTGACTCTTTGGTCTCACGCATGGTGCGAAACTTTTTTTTCTTCGATCGATTTTATGCTTTCGATCATTTTCCTAGTTTCGACCATAAGAACAAGTTTAGAATTCTATTCTTTTCATTTTCATGATTGATTCTCTTTTTCTTTCTGTTAATTCAGCTCAACTTTTTATAATAGGATATCCAGCTCAACTTGTTTCCATTGTAAATTATTGGGTTTCTTTCTTGTAAAATTTTCTAATAAAACACTTTTGCTTGTGAATTGAATTCATAATTCTTCACTTTCACATTATTCTTTTGAATTTTGCATTCAAAACGATAACAAAAGATAGTAAAATTGTGCTAGAAATGGAAAGCCACCTACTAATTTATGCACTGCAACCATGAAAAAGGTAGTGAGAGTTGTCAAGTTTCACGCCTTTCTTGTGATTCACTTGCTTTAGTGAATCAATTAATTTACTTCTTTGGTCTGATTATTATTCCTGAAAATTTTTAATTCCGAGTTTTGTGGGATGCAGAAACTACTAGAGCTTTGACCCATTACTTCTGATAAGACAACAAGGTGAGTAAAATCCGTAATTTTTTCTGTTGCAATTTTTTTTTTTAAAAAGCTTTTGGAGAGCTGTAGTCAGAGCCCTTTAATGGCGCTCGTGAGTTACCTACTAGTTCTGCTTTGTTGGTTGAAAATTTAATTGTTATTTTGTTTTGGCTTGCATACTGCAATTACTGGTCGGTTTCTTTTGCATTACATTTCTGTGTTCACCGCATTTTTTCTTTTATGATCTATTGCAATATTGGAAATCTGTTGATAAACTCCTCCTGTTTGTTGCTAGAAATAAGTCAATTTGTTAGGGGAATTTGACTTCTTTTTTCAGAGTTGGCAGATACTATAACTCTCAAGTTATGGGTTGTTTGGTGTCAACACCCAAGGATTCTGGTGGAAATAGGAGGAGGCCGGGGAATATTGGGGAAGTTTCTGTGTATGTACCGGGATTACGAATTCCCAAGCCTGTTGATTTTTTCCAGTCACTTG
Source organism: Corchorus olitorius (assembly GCA_001974825.2). Classification (NCBI taxonomy): domain Eukaryota; kingdom Viridiplantae; phylum Streptophyta; class Magnoliopsida; order Malvales; family Malvaceae; genus Corchorus; species Corchorus olitorius. The sequence continues at coordinate 25,099 of AWUE01017917.1, read as the reverse complement.
GTGGCCATGTGTCAAAGACATTAGTGGAACGCCTTACTGCATTGAGAACTCGTATAGTTGTTATGGCCGGCCAAGAAGCGCCTACAATCACAAGAACAAGGAGGAAAACTGCTACACAGCATGGTTTGTTTCAGGCAAACCTGGTTTGCTTCCATGCAGATTATTGTAAACTATTTTATTGATATTTTTGGTCGAAAATACTGTCTACAGGGGGTTCGACGTTGGCAGACCTTCATCAGGCTCTTGAAGACTACTTGCCTGTGCTTTTGGGATTAGTTAAAGATGGTGAAACATGTTATTATTTAATATCAAGCTCCTTAAAACTGTATTAGTGCTGTATAAGGCAAAGTCTAACACTATCATTTGCTGTTATCATTCAGGAAGCCAGCTACAATACAAAGTACAATTTATTTGGGTAAATCAGGAGGATGATGCTGAGGTCTGACTGTGGGTTTACACTATTATTTTGAACATGCCTTTTGTTTTCTTATAGTGTTTGTATCTGAGAAATACAAAAATTTCATGTGAATTAATACTTTTGTCAGGAAACAGCCATGTTTAATGCTTGGTATGAGGTGTTGTCAGTATTGCACTTGATGGCGATGCTATCATTATCACAAGCCAACTTATTGCTTCTTCCAAGGACTTCTGCTGATGGTTATCAACCAAAAGTATCAGAAGGTTGGTCTTTATGAAGGGTGAAAAAAAATCCCTATGCTGGTTGTGCTCTATTGCTGCTTCTGTTTTTGTGTTATCTCTTTTCTGTCCCTTTGTTTTATGTTGAGACATTAAAAAGACTGATTATAGAAATTTTTTAACCATTCCACTGGGTTTAGGCTTGGATTTGTGCCTGTGCTTCAATAACCATCATTCTCATGGGCCTAATTGACTGCCATCTTAATTGACAGAAAGTAGGCGAGCTTCTGTTGATATTTTCCTGAGGGCTGCTGGATACTTGGATTGTGCTGTCAGACATGTTCTCCCTCAGTTACCATCTGAACTCAGGTGTCTAAAGACGCTTACTTGCTGTCAACGTTCTTTGATTTCTTCACCGTACCTTCGGGCTTCTAAGTTTGTTAGTTATCTATTAATGTCCAATCTGATTGTAGGAGAAATTTACCTGTAGACCTAGCAGAAGGAGTTCTTCGAGCACTTTGTTTGCAAGCATTAGGGCAGGTACTAACTTCATATTTGGATTGATGTTGGTTACTATTACGCTGCTTGTCAACAACTTTATGAGTGTGGACTGTCCAGTATCTCATTCAGTAGATTTGTTGTTTAAATGATTATGAATACATTTTAGCAAGCAGTAACCTGAACTATCATTTTCTTATATTCCTGCAAATGTTGGAGTGACATGTCTGAATATTTCTGGATCTGTAGTTTAGGCCTATACAGATTTGCTTAACAAATTTTTGTTGTTGCTTTAATAATCTGATGTTCTTTATCATTTGATGACAGCTGTTTTGTTGTCTGAATTGCCATTACATGCTAAAGGTTCTACTAGTATTTCTAGAGGCATAAATAGTTTAGCATGTTCGAGGGAAGCTTTATAGTGCATTTTATCCTTGATGGAAATAATAGACATCTAGTCATCCAATGCTTGCAAATACATATATGATAGTACTTGAGTTGCATAATCTGGAAAATAATTTCAACTTTTCAGGTGCTTCCATTACTAAATCTTTTCAATGTGTCCGATACATGTTGAACCTCTTGAAAACCTACTGTTTTCTTTTTTGATAGTTCACAAATTACCTTTTCAAGCATAGTTTTAGATTAAGTTTGCAAATAAAGAATAGAAAGACAAAATTCACAAGGAAAAAAAAAAAAAAGAGATTAGAAAGATAATAGCTGCAGGTTTACTTATTTAGAGAAGATTAGATATGCAAGTGACCTAATAGTTTGAAAGCCACTGAAGCCATTGAGCCATGTAATCTTGTCTTGCATACTTAATCAAATGGAAGGTCTTGCATCTGCCTATCAATAAATGCCTAATTCTTGTCCATTGTCATCCCCAAAGCCACTTCAATTGCTGCTCTAGGATTTATTATTGTTATGCTAACTTCAATATTTTCTATAGTTGAAAGCTTCCAAACAACCTTATTAGGAAGAGATAACGGATATATCTGTAAGCACCTATGTAAATTATATTGTCTGAGCAGTTTTTGCCTAAACCAAAAACTCACACATTTTCTTGCAAGTCTGAGTCTAATCTACAAAATGTGGTGAGCAGTATAAAACTAGCAAAGCCATAGAATACCCTCCTTGGAGTATGAGATTGCCAGGCTTCTAGAAGTAGGGAAGGGGTATTTTATGAAATTACTCTACAGGCTAAAACCACCCATCTGTATATATTTCACAAAATAATCATTGTGTTTCTTGTCATCCTCTTGACACATTTATTTCTTCATGGTTTTAAGTTTTTTTTTTTGGTCTGGTGTAGGGTGTTGATATCCAGCTAGGAATGGCAATTGATAGTACCAAAGCTACTCTCGCTGTGAAACGAAGGCTTGCATGTGAGATGGTGAAGTATTGGCAGCAGGTATGAATGCACCGTTTTGTTTTATTATAGTTCTATGCCCAGCTGAAGCACATTCCTTTAAAGTTTGTTGTAACTCAGTCGCACATATGATTGTTATATTTGCTTGTTTTGTTTGATTTGCATATATCGTTGTTTAGTTTGTGAAGTTGTGTTATATGGGTGATCTCTATTGGAAATAGATTTTGATGAGATCAATCGTGCCTTGATAACATTTCAAGCCATTGATTTCTTAACTTGGACTTAAGTCTCGTATAGCCTCGTGATTCAGGCATGAAATGTTTTTACTAACTGGAGTTGGGTTATGCCCAAGATGGTATGCATTGAAATTACATCATGTACAAGTTTGGTGTGGGGATTTCCATTTGTTTTGCTGGTATTTGTTTTTCTGGGTGTGATTGTGGTTGTTATAATATTTTTCCTTAATGAAGATCTTGATGGGATTTGACTGGAGGAAGAGTGTAATGCCTTGTCCTAGATAGAATAGGGAGATGCGTGATGCCTAGGTAAAAGTTTAAGCCACTTGCATCAAGAACATGTGGTTTAAGTCCAATCTATTCTCAGGCTAGTGATGCTTGTGCCCAGGCATTACAATATTTATTGGTGTCTGGTATAGACCACATGGTGTGTGGTTTAAGTCAGATTTTTACTGCTAGTGCAACATGGTGGGGGCCGTTAGCCCTGTGATTTAGGTGTTTGGTGCAGTGCATGCGGTGTGGTTTTGGCCTTCCAACCATATCACATCTCCCCAATGTCCCTGGAGCCCGAAGGTTGCTGCAACTACCTGCCGGTGGTGGTGATTGATAAAACCCCCGGAAGTTTCCTAATTCTTCATCCGCTATCTTTATTTCCCCTTCTTCTTTTAAAATTAGAATATTAAAACTCATAAACAATCTAGCAATGCCCTTAAGTAGGATAATATTGGATTGGCTTTAGTTGATGGCAGTGGTGGGTGAGATTGTCAATTATAGGGGTGAGACGTTAGAGCTTGTTATGGCAAAAAATTGAATGGGATGTAAGTGCAACGTCATTTACCTCGACAAATAGGAAGATCTAGCTATTAGAAATCATTGTAGAGCAAAATAGATTGTTAGAGGGGCAATTGTTTGATACATTTGCTAAAGTTTAAACTTGCAAGTGAGAGCAAAGAAAAGCTATGAAATGGACTTGACATTAATAAGGGATCAAGAATGGTTTTATTCGATAACTTGTCAATTCACATATAGTGCCATTGGGTTAAAAGAGTGATAAAGCACAGGCTCAGTAGCATTATGCTGGAATTATTCTAATCATGAATCAATCGATCAAAAGGGCTTTCAGGGCATGTAAAACTCCACTCAATCTAAAAGCTTAAGTTGATAGATGGAACGTTTGGGATAATTTTGCTGAAGTTAGCAAAAGTGGAGAAGTAACCTTTGTCAACACAACATGATCCTGGATAGTATCTAGGTTCTCTTTCTGACAGCTAGAATTGGTGGATTTTCTTCATCACTTAACCAGAGGGCAATTGCCAGCAAGAGATCTTTAGATCTGTTTGGGGTGCTAAGGGGCTTTTTTTTGGAACAGATACCATTGTTGCACAATTAAGGATTGCCAGCAAAGAGGGCAAACTAGAAGTCAATTAGTTTAGAAAAGAAGAAAACAGAAGATAAATTTGAGAAGAAAGGGGAAAAGAGTCACGAGAAAGGCTGAAAAGTAGAGAGAAAAAGGGGAAGAACAAGTTGGGAGCAATTGACTATTTTGACAATGTCTGCACCATTCTCCCTTTCTTACTTGGTTCTAAGAAACTTTTTATCTAGTTTTGAAGTATTAGGGATTAGGATATTTTAACATTGAAGGTAAATGAAAACAAGACTTTAGAGATCATGAGCCTTCTTTTTTTTTTTTTTGGGATGAATAATCATGGTCCTTCTTATGCTCCAAAAGAAAAACAAAAACAGAAAAAATTCCTCAGATTCTTATTTTATCCTCAAGTTCACTAGACAAATTTGTTAAAATAGAAACCAATGTTCTGAACGCTGACATTGTGAAATTGAGACTTCGGAATTTATGCCAACAATTTGGAAGATCATGACAGAATTGAACATGAAGATGAAATGAAATTTGATTACCTATTGTACTCTTCATTATGCAGCCATGATAATAGCCAGAATTTGTAGTTGATAAAATAGACCATTCTTTGTTATAAGAAGGGCTTTAGATTTGGTGTATCATATATGAAGCTCGTAATTTTACCCTTTCAAGTGAGGTTCGTGTCCATGAAGTAGACTGGTGCCGCTATGGTTGTGGCTTAGTATGAGTGGTTTCATTTGTTGATGAAAATTATGTATAGACAGCTATGAAAGTGCTTAAGACCGAACTTGCACTTGTTGGCGCTTAATATTTTGGTTTAAAGAAATCCCTTATGATTTTTAAATGCATCTCTTCTTATGATCTTTAAAGAAAAAACTTTTTTTGTTAATCATAGGTTTCATGACAAGTTTCGAAAAATGTTACTTTTTTTTTTTTGCTAAGAAATAACATGGTTTGTCTTTGTTCACCGAACTTTTTATGAATCATTCGTCTTGTCTCACTATAAGTTCTATTTGTGGAATACTGTAGTTAGCAATCCTTAAACAGTATTTATTTATTTCAATCTTTTGGCAGGCTCAGGACAATATTATGAATCTTCCATTATCAAATGGCTGGGGTGAAAAACATCGCCTTTTTGTAAAGTGGAAATACGTTGAAGCTAAGGTATATCATATTTTCTTTCATTTATCATTTAGACATGGGGGAAAAACTGTGGTTGTGTAAGTATTCTCCTTGTGCATTCTTGATTGGGATATCAATTTATAGCATCTTACAAAAAATAATGATAGTATCTACTGAATGGGCAAATTTCAATCAATGGGATATTTTTTAGACTTTATAGTATTGGCTGCTTTATATTTACTCGTATTGAAGAAAGAGATTAGCTTGCAATTTAGACAACATCCTCCCCATCATATTTATGATGTACTTTTGCGAAATTGAGACGTTGATTAAGGGAGTCTGAGACTTCTTGAAATTTCTTTGATGCATTAATGAAAATCTTGATATGGTTATTTGGGGACAGTTTGAGAATGGCTTTTGGCCGTCCAACTTTCCCAAAAGTCAATCTCGCCCTCAACTTCAATTTGAACCAACTTTGCCCTTGTACCTTGATTTTTACTCAAAATAACCCTTATTTGGACAGAAATTTTAATGGAGCCATTAGGATTTATAATGCCATATTGGTAACTTGACGGAATCGTTACAATTTCTGTCAAAGGATTCTTCTGCCCGAAATTCAAAGAATGGGGGCCAAATTGTCTTTAGATTGAAGTTGAGAGTGTAAATTGACACTTTTGGGATAGTTAACGGGCTGAAATGAGCATTGGTCGTTTCAGAATTATTTGAGATGAGAGATATGTGCAACATTTCCATCTTGGTAAAATAATAATTGAATATATTGTATTGGTTGGACTTGGCATGGTGGTGTACCTTTGTCAAATATGGTCTGGCACTAACGTGCACCAAATTGCTGTTTGAACCATAATTTGGTTCCTCAATTTCATTGCCATTTTAGTCCAGTTACTGTAAAATTTTCACGCCAGAGAAAAGAAAGAGAAAGTGTTTATCAATTAAGGAAATCATAAGCTTAAAGAATATATAGAGAATGGAGCATTATTTTGGGAAAACCCTGACAGAAAAGACTAAGAAGAACATGATCAAGTTTCAACAGAAGTAAGTGTGATAAAAGAACAGAGAGGAAGAGAAAATTATTCTGAAACGAATAGTAAACAGTATAAGAACAAGTGATTTAGAGCTACCATAAAACTGAGTTTTAAATTTGAGTAACATGATTGACTCCACTCTTCAGATTCCTGTTTGTTTTCATTGGTTCTTGCTTGGTTCATTTATTTATATAATTCCATCTCAGCGAAAGAAAAGAAGGGTGTGGGGTATCCACAAACTTCATATGTTTGCATGGTTTTAGGCAATTTATATTAATGAGAATAAAGAACTGAAGGACTTTTGGACCCCATTTTAGTTAGAGATATGGGCTGCAGGCATAACTTTGTTTCTTTTTATGATCCGAAACCAAAATATCAGTATATTAACTTTTTATGAGTAACTTGTAAACATCTTAACACTCTAATATGGATGATGAATTTCTGGACCCTTAACCTCTTTTTAAACACTTAGCTGCTTTTCGGTAAAAAAAAAAAAAAAAACACTTATAGCTGCTTAACTATGTCTTCAGTTGGGAGCAATTATGATGTCAGACGCTTGAATTCATATCCACATTGCACCTGGGTCTGTGAAAAATTGTATTAGAGAGCAGCCTTGTATCTTTAGCGCATAGACATGTTGCCTATATCTATATGAATTGCAGCAGTATCAATGTTGAGTGCATATGGTATAGATTTTTGTTCTGTAGAAGGATTCTTACCAATTGGGCATGTTGTCCATTTGTTGACCAATGTTATCCTACACAGTTTTATCCTTTTGCCATTACTATTGTGGCCAATTAGTTCATGTGTGATCTTTCTCAGATCCAATCTTTTGCATTCCAGATTATGACATTACTTTCTCAGATCCAATCTTTTGCATTGCAGATTATGACATTACTTTTGTTTTAGAATGATATAATCAGATGTTCCAAATGTTATATAATCAGCCTGTAATGGATGCATGCAATGTGGTTTCTCTGGTACTGTCTTATGTTGCTTGTACTGAATTGATGACTAGCTTGAGGGCATTTCGTGGCTAATGATAGTGATAATAACTATATTCATTAATTTCACGAATACAGGCCGCTGCATATTATTATCATGGTTTAATCCTTGATGAGGGAAATACAGAAAAGTACCATGGGATGGCTGTAGCCGCTTTGCAAGCAGCTGATGAGTATTTCAAAGAAAGTAAAAAGGCCTGTGAGGTGTTTAATGCAGCTCATCCTTTGTCAAGGTAATATGATGTTTACCTCTTTATTTTACATTTCGCTATCATTCTCCTGTTAGCTTTTCAGGTGACCTATTGATGGTCTTTTGTGGTAAATATTTTCTATGCAATTCTTTCTTTGTTGAAGCATCTAGCCATGTCGCCTTCTCTATGACCAAGATCTATCAATATTCTTAAGCTATACCTAGACGAGAATTTGGACCTTGTAGGAAAAGTGACTGGATGATTTTGACCTTTTTTTTTTTTTTTTTTTTTGTCTAAAGATGGCCTCTCTGTATGCTCATCCCTGGCTAAGCCCTATGATTCAGGTTAACAAAGTTTAAGTTAACCCAAAAGTCTGCCTAACAATTAAAACTTGCTCAGCCGGAATGAATTTTGCCCAACTTGACTGGAACATCAACAATTGATATCCCCCAAGTCAAACTATCTGAACTCGGATCAAGTATACTTTTTTTTTTATATATATAATAAATATTACATTTAATTAATATACTTATGGCACAAACTAGTCTACTAATATTAAAAGCTTCAAGTAATCTTTTAAAATATCTTTTCTTCCCAACTTTTTTACATGATTTTGGATATTAGTGTTATTAATTATGAGGCAAAAGGGGTAAAAGGTTAAGTTCTTTCTCTTATTATAATCAAACTCAATTTGTTAAATTATACATCATTCTCCAAAAAATAAAAAGTAAATTATTTGTCTGAAGAAAAAGTAAATCTTAAACTAGATTACTGATTTCTCCCATTTGCTCATTTATAATCCCCCTCCTTTTATTCAACATCCATCATACTTTTTAGTTCCAATTTGTATGCCCATCTTCCTTCTTAGTTTGTTTGGAAACTATGCCCATTTTCCTTTTCTCAATAGCAATGTTCCTGTTCTGTATTCCAGATTAATTCTTAAACCTTTTCTTTTCTTTACTCTTGGACATCAAAAGGCATATTTTATCAATCTTAAGGGGTTTTTTCTTTTTTGTTTTTTTAAATGTTAAATAGTGAAGTCAAAGCATTTTTTTATAATCTGTGTCAAGCAAAAGTGGATATTCAATTTGGATTGAAGAGAATAATTATTCTTACAATTAGAATTTATCTAATAAGTAAGCATTCTATTTGACCGTACAAGTATTTTGTTTTGTGTCACAAATTTCTTGTGACATGTGATGTACTTTCTGTAGAGTTCATGTTAAAAGCTCTTCCTGATCATATTTTAAGGCAATTATTGCCTCCGGCCTTTTCGCATTTGGCTGCAGCGGGGCCCAGTACTTAGAATCTTGGTCTGTGTAGAAAATTTAATCCGGAGAGAAGACCTGATAGACAACATGACAATGTTATCACTATCACAATATTTGTTGGCCCATTTTCATTGGAAAAGTACAAATAGTTATGTTTTTTTGTAATTATATATATATATCTGGCAATAGGTGGACTCGAACTCTTGCTTATTGAGCAAGGAAAGCATGCACCCATGACTTGAGCTTAACGCTCAAGAGCAAAGTATTTGTTGTGTTACATTTCCCAGTAATGGTAGACCAGAGATGTATTAATTTTTGCTGTGTATCTGAGACTAGATTCTTATAGTTTTTTAGGGTACCATCTTGACTGGTCCTTTTAATCAGGTAATCTCTTAGATTGGTAAAATAATCTTTGTCGACATGATTTGTATACAATGCCTCCTCTGTTGGAAATTGATCTATTAATCTAAATGTATAATAACAAACTTGCACTATCTTCTAAAATACTGAAGTTTCAAATTTCGTGGAATGTGCTGACTTGTAGAATAACCGCTAAAGACTCTTTGATTATTGGTGCAGAAATCCACCTCTTTGGGGAACAATGAAGTATCTCTCAGAGAAAATTCCAAAAGACACTTCTAGCAAGGTGCGGATAAACCGTGACCTCTACTCGCATGAAAAGTAAGTTTAAGGCTTCTTATTGCAAATTTGACAGGCATTAGTTGTTTGGTTGATAAAATGAAGGTTGGCATAGAGACAATAACCTGGTTATCGTTTATGTTTTCTAGAATCATGGAGACAGCTCCAACTCTACCAGATTTTGCTTTAGCATTGAAACCTGATGAATATCAACTTCCTGCGGTGGATCCTTTGTGGAATGAGAGTGTACAGTTGAGCCACATTGGCAGTAATCAAGTGAAGTGTGATAAAAGATAGTAGACAAGGATAATTTTTGTATCAAAGAGATTCAAGGTACAGATAGCTGCAAAGTAGCAGAGGTCCAACGACTTCAAGCTTTTCCTTTTTTCTTATTCCTTCACAATATCTTTTTCTGCCTGCTATGTATCTTTTCATATATATATATATTATGCTGTAATAATAATAGTGTAATAAGGCGTTGTTCAAGTTCATATAGTGCGTGTAGTGTAAATGGACCTATTGAAAAGAGGAATTGTTCTCTCCATTTCCTGATAATTGTACCTCTTGTTTTGCTCTTACAATTTCTTTGATTTTCGTTTGTGTGCAATCTGCCTCATGGTCAATGTACTTCTTGCTCATTTATTTCTGTTTTGTTGTGATCTTATGGTTTTCTTTACTGTTACATATTTGTTAGCAAAAAGCCGAATGGCAGGCAAAGAGAGTAGAAAATGACAGATGTTCCAGGACTTGGTGGGGTTGATGGGGTTTTGTGTGGTGTTGAGAGCAGTGTGCTGGGTTTCCGTGTATTGTGCTCCACGTTTTACGTTTATGTGGTGTTGAGACTTGAGAGTGCAAGGTGGGGAAACTCAGTTTCTGGGATTTGAACGGGGGAATCATCATCTTTGTAACTGCAGACTGCAGTGGCATCAGAATTGGTGAAATTGATATTATGGACACTTAGCAATAGCATTTTTTTTACTCTTTGTAATGAGGTTGCTCGCCTCACTTTTCTCTGAGTACAGCAGTTTCTGGGTTAACATACATTTTTGTCCCATGCATATGCAGTGGTTGTTGTGAGGTAGAAATTGGCTGTAAAGTATAAGAGATGATATACTGTATATCATCAGCATGACTTTCAAGAAATTCAAGTGAAAATTATCCAGCAATGCCCAATATAGGAGGCTTAGGTTTCTGCATGTGCACCGCTAATGCATTGACTGACATCTATTCCTTCAACAGATATTGACCTCTTCTCAACTCCACTGGAGGAAACACAAAAAAATTGCTTCGATGATTTGGGTGTTTTAATTAATTTACCTGTCAATATCATTTCATCCGTATCCATCCTTGATTACTTCATGTCATCTGTTGAAGAAAAGAGAAAATAATGGCTTGGATTGTTGTAACTTCGGATTTACAGGAATTAATCAAACAAATAATTAAAGTGGAACACAACAAAATAAAATTTTTTTGGACCTATGCCACAAATCTTCACTATCAAATCAATCAATTACAATCAACAATCATAACAATCTCTCTAGCAAACTCTCAATCTAATCAACCCAACATGGGTGATTTTCTCACAACAACCTAAAGCTATCTTAGCTTTCTCTCCCACACAATTTATCACACACAAAAAACAAAACATAAATTGCTTATTTATACTAACATAAATTTGGACTCCAAGAATCCCTTTCCTATTAGGATTCTTGTCCATCAATCAAAAAAATCTAGAATAATCCTAATCCAAATCTAATTAGGAATTGAGTCAAAATCCTAACAATCCCCACCTTAACTCAAATTCCTTCATCAAAGTTTAATTGCTCCACCCTTTAACCAAATCCACAAAAGTGACTTTCTTCTTTGTTGGCAAATCCACATCCTTCTTCTCAATTTGATGTGAAGATACCGATCCATCTCCTCTAATTGTGCTTCCAATCAACTCATACAAATTCTTCGAACTCTTCACTCCTTTCATCACAATCATCGAACCTTTGGTGATCTTCAAGCCTCCACCCCGACAAGAATATCCATAACCCAAGCTATCCAACTTTCCAAGCGAAATCAAAATCCTTGTAAAGTTTGGAACATACCTTACATTCCCAAGCATCTTGACACTTCCATCATGCAAACGAAGTTTCACACTTCCAATACCTTCAATTTTTTCTTCACCATTATTAGTCATATAGACAGCCTTATCACACTTTTCAAGCTTTGAAAACCATTCTTTATTTGTGCAACTATGTTCAGAACAAGCAGAATCAAACACCCACATATCTCTAGTGTCTTTCTTTTCTTCTTGCACCATCAAAACAACAGTTTCTTCATTAGAATATTCATCACTATCAACAGTAGCAACATTAACACCAGGCTTATTCTTCTCTTTAGATTTCATGAATTCCCCCAAATCTTCCGTTAACTTCTTGCAATAGGCTTTTATGTGCCCCATCTCATGACAATAATAACACTCCTTGCTACTCATATCTACGTTTGGCCTCGAACTTGATCTTCCTCTTTCATTGAATCTACCCTTCGATCTTACATCATTCTTATCTCTTCCATCAGTTCTTTCAAGATCCACCATGAGAGCACAATTCTCTTCATCTTTCTTTTCAGTCTCTTTCAATCTCTCATACTCAAAAATTGCAGAAGTCACATCTTGCAAGCTCAGGGTTTTCCTACCAACCATCAAAGCTTTAGTCACAGGATCATACTTGTGGGTAAGAGAATTAATCAACAAAACTGTTTTATCAACCTCTTTCATGACTTCATCTACACTTGCCAGCTGAGTAACCAATCTATTCAACTCGTTTATGTGTGCCCTTAAACTTGTTCCCACCTTCATCTTCAATCCAAATAATTCTCTATTCAAACACATGTTAGTAATCAATTTTGACATATAAATCGACTCCAACTTATCCATCAACTCCTTTGGGGTTTTCACATTTAACACATCATACTTAATATCAGTAGCAAGAGACAAACGAATTGTACTTACTGCTTTTCATTGAATATCTCTCCACCTGTGTCATTCATCGCGGAAGGCTTATCAGCTTCAAGCGCATCTCCTAATTCTTGTTGTATTAACACATCTGTTACCGTGCTCTGCCACATCTGAAAACCGTTCGTTCCATTAAACTTCTCGATCTCAAACTTCAAAGCTGATCCGCTGCTTTCTGTCATCTCTAATCAACCAGGCTCTTGATACCACTTGTTGTAACTTCGGATATCCCAAGAATTAACCAAACAAATAATTAAAGCGGAAACAACAAAGCAAAATTATTTTAGTGGACCTATGCCACAAATCTCCACTATCAAATCAATCAATTACAATCAACAATCATAATAATCTCTCTAGCAAACTCTCAATCTAATCAACCCAAAATGAGTGATTTTCTCACAATAACCTAAAGCTATCTTAGTTTTCTCTCCCACACAATCTATCACACACACAAAAAACTAAACATAAACTGCTTATTTATACTAATTAACATAAACTTGGACTCCAATAATCCCTTTTGCTATTAGGATTCTTGTCCACCAATCAAAAAACTCTAGAATAATCCTAATCCAAATTTAATTAGGAAATGAGTCAAAATCCTAACAATCTATCTGGCAATGCCCTCAATTCAATTGTTTGCCTTCTGCAGGGATGCCATTAATTGTGAGTTGGATTTTTTACCCACAACCTGGAAAATGCTGACCCTATACAGTACAGGAATCCCTCTTCCATCTTTGTCTTCCAATCCAACTCAGCATGTATCCATGGACACCAACATTCTGGCAGATAACCTTTGTTAGGTTTATGATCGGACTATGAGAGACCATGAAAATATTATTTGTGCAAATTAAATAACTACATTATTCACAAAGATAACATAAATTTAGGGGCCCTGATAAAATTTTAGGCATAAATACCACTTTGCACCCTTAAGTTTATACGGACTGCCACTTTGCACCCAACTTTTTTATTTTGACCAAAACGCACCTTAAAGTTTTATTTTTGTGCCACTTTGCACCCTCTATCCGGTAGGACAAACGGATCGGTCACGGCGTCCGACGTGGCATGCCATGTAGACAAAAAAAGACAAGTGGTACGTATCCTTTTTTCCACGTGGCATGCCATGTGTCAGTTTTTGAAACACATGGCATGCCACATGTCACTTTTGGGTACACATGGCGTGATACATGTCACTTTTTGGTACACGTGGCGTGCCTCATGTCACTTTTTGGTACACGTGGCGTGCTACATGTTGCTTTTTGGTACATGTGGCATGCCACGTCGAACACCGTGATAGAGCCGTTTGTCAACCGTGACGGAGGGTGCAAAGTGGCACAAAAATAAAAATTTAGGGTGCATTTTGATCAAAATAAAAATGTTGGGTGCAAAGTGGCAGTCCGTACAAACTTAAGGGTGCAAAGTGGCATTTATGCCATTTCAAATTCATTGTTTGAATGACTAATATTTGGATTTGGAATTGAACTATTTTTTTTACAACATAAAAATTAAATAAAAGCTAACAAAAAATACAAATTGCATGACAACAAAGATTATATTTTAAATCTTCACTTCCATAGTGTCGCAACGTGCGAGTCCGGGGTCCGAACCCTACCGTTTAACGACTTAAGAGGGGAAACTACTGTTTCTATCTATGGGAGTCGCCACTAATCTTTTTTAACCTAGGTGCGATTAGCCACCTATCAGATTATTAGGCCTAATGTTAAGCTAAGCTTGGCGAAGGTAACACTAAACCTAATATACGGTCTTCTAACCAGAGTCTAAAAGGTTCGGGAGTCGGGTACGCGTGGGGAAGGATTAGCAACCCCACGACGCCCGTCGAAATGACGGCACTGACTAATTTAGAACTAACTATGGGTTTCTATTATTGGTTGTGACGTAGCGGTAAGCGAAGAAAAACAAGATCCTTGAACAATCAAGAAATCTAGGCTTTGAGAATAATCTCAACTTTGGGAAAATATTCCACAAAAGATTTATTTAGAAAAAAATAGAATTCAAGAGTTGTGTTTAATTTCTGAACTAAAAAGGCCTTTATATAGGCAAACTAAATACCTAAGTCCAAGTCAACATAGGACTAGGAAAATAAAAGACTCCTTCCTAATTAAACTAGGAAATAATTAAAATAGCAAAAAGAAATAATTAAAAAAAAATATTAAATGCTTTCCTATGCTTAACGTCATGCGTCAGTCCCCTCCACTTGAAGAGAACTTGACCTCGAGTTGATCTCCGGATACAATGGCTCCTCGGAAGAATGAAACTCGTACAGATCAGCAACATTGAAGGTCCTTGAAATGCCCCAAGTTTTTGGTAAGTCAATGACATAGGCATTGTCATTGATCTTCTTCAGCACCTTGTACGGACCATACTTCTTCGGCTTCAATTTGTTGTAAGTGCCAATAGGGAACCTCTCTTTCCTCAAGAACACCATGACTTCATCCCCTTCGTTGACCACTAACTCCCTCCGATGTTTGTCAGCAGCAGTCTTGTACTTGGCATTGGTTTTCTCCAACCTTTGCTTCACTTCGGCTTGAACCTCTTGAACTTGCTCGGCTAAGTTTTCAGCAGCAACACTAACACCAGGAACTCTAAGAAGCTTCACCAAATCTACAACATGATTCGGACTTTGCATATAAACCACAAAAAAAGGTGACTTGCCTGTAGCACTATGCACAACATTATTGTAAGCAAATTTCACTTGAGCCAAAGCGAAATCCCACTGTCTAGGCTTATCTCCACAAATGCTTCTAATCAGATTTCCCAAAGTTCTAATGAGTGCTTTGGTTTGACCATCAGTTTGCGGATGAGCAGTACTGCTAAACTTCAAAGAAAAATCAAACAACTTCCATAAGGTCAACCAAAAATGACTCAAAAACCTGGTATCACGGTTTGAGGTGATAGAGTTTGGCACTCCATGCAATCTGACAATCTCCTTGAAGAACAGTTTTGCAACTCCTGAAGCATCAGTTGTCTTCCTACATATAATGAAATGTCCCATCTTTGAAAACCTATCCACCACAACAAAAACAGAATCCATACCTCGTTGAGTTCGTGGTAAACCCAAAACGAAATCCATGGACAAGTCCTCCCAAATTCGATCAGGCACTGGTAAAGGCATGTAACGACCAGTGTTTTGAGCTTGGCCTTTGGCAGTTTGGCACACATAGCAAGACTTCACAATCTTCCCCACATCTCACTTAAGTTGAGGCCAATAAAACCTCTCCTCCAATGCAGCTATAGTCTTATCCCTACCAAGATGCCCAGCTAAACCGCCACCATGCAAGTCTTTAATAAACTTCTCCCTTAAAAAAGAGAGAGGAAGACACAACATATTCTCCTTCATCAAGTATCCATCATGAATATGAAATTCTCCACCAGCTTGCTTAAGTTGACAATCTCGCCAAATTCCTTTGAAGTCCTCATCTTCTTCATACAACTCTTTCAAATAGTCAAATCCAACAACTTCACTGCTAAGAGTCGTCAAGAGAATTGCACTCCTACTAAGAGCATCAGCCACACGATTCTGGACCCTGGATTTATGTTTCAACACAAAAGGAAACTTCTGAAGATAAGTTACCCACCTTGCGTGCATGTTGCTCAAAATTCGTCGCTGGCTGTTCAAGTGCTTTAAGGCTTCATGGTCAGAATACAAAATGAATTCCTTACCTATGAGATAGTGCTCCCAAGTCTTCAGTGCTCTCACAACTGCATAAAACCCCTTCTCATAAGTTGACCACTTTTGTCAAGCCTCACTAAGCTTCTCACTAAAGTAAGCCACAGGTCTCTTCTCCTGAGATAAAACAACTCCAATACCAATTCCACTAGCATCAACATCCACTTCAAACAAATTCTCAAAGGAAGGTAAAGCTAATATCGGTGCAGTACTTAGCTTCTCTTTGATCAAGGCAAAGCTTTTCTCTTCTTCTTCACCCCATTAAAACTTCCCTTTCTTCAGACAATCAGTGATGGTGCCACAATGCTACTAAAATTCTTAATAAACCTTCGATAGAAGGTTGCAAGCCCATGAAAACTGCGGACCTCAGAAACTGTTTTCGGAGTTGGACATTCCCTAATAGCCTTAATCTTCTCCTCATCAACCTTAATTCCATCCGCACTAACCACATAGCCCAAGAATAACAATTGACTTGTCATGAAGCTACACTTTTTCAAATTAACAAACAACTGATTCTTTTGCAAGACAGTTAGCACTTCCCTCAAATGTTCAATATGCTCATCATCACTAGCACTATAAATTAGGATATCATCAAAATAAACAATCACAAACTTTCCAATGAAGGGTTTAAGTACCTGATTCATAAGGTGCATGAAAGTGCTAGGAGCATTTGACAATCCGAACGGCATTACCAACCATTCAAAAAGGCCATCCTTTGTTTTGAAAGCAGTCTTCCATTCATCACTTGGACTGATTCGAATTTGATGGTACCCACTCCTCAAGTCAATCTTCGAGAACACCTTGGATCCATCTAACTGGTCTAGCATGTCGTCCAGCCTTGGAATAGGAAACTTGTACCCAATGGTGATCTTGTTGATTGCTCTACTATCCACACACATCCCCCAACTCCCATCTTTCTTTGGAGTGAGCAAAGATGGAACTGCACATGGACTCATGCTTTCTCTAACATGTCCCTTACTAAGCAACTCCTCTACTTTGTCCCTCAAGATTTCATTTTCCTTGGGACTCATCCTATAGTGTGGAAGGTTTGGGAGACTACAACCAGGGATCAAATCAATGTGGTGTTGAATATCCCTCATTGGTGGTAAACCATTTGGCAGATCATCAGGCACAATATCTCGAAATTCTTCCAAAAGTGGTTTCACCAGCTTCGGGATCTCCTCTTGCTCAATATTCAAAACATCTTTCACAATCAGTACATGAAGCTCTTTGGTCTCCTTACAGGCCGCCTCGAACTCCCTTTCTTTATCGACGAGCATGAATTTCCCCTCCACTTTAGAAGCTTTGGGTTTGCTTTTCCTTGACATGGGCAATAAAGTGTAAATCTTCCCATCTTTCTCAATCTGGTAAGCATTGGATCTTCCTTGGTTCCTTACATCTCGATCATAATGCCATGGCTGACCCAACAATACATCACAAGCCTCCATGTCTATAACATCACAATAGACTTCATCTGTATAAGCCCCCACAGAGAATGCGACCTTACACCTTTCGCTCACACGAATGTCATCAACTTCTTTAATCCACCCTACCTTATAGGGCTCAGGATGTGGTTCTACAGGTAATTTCAAGACATTCACAATTTTAAAACTAATAATATTCTCACAACTACCATTGTCAATAATCAAGGAGAAAATTTTACTATCAATAGTACATCTCGTACGGAAGAATTTGCGTCTTTGATTTTCATCCTTGACTTTTGGCGCTAGCAACATCTTCCTCACCACATTAGTTCCATGATCTTCATCAGAGTCATAGTCATCTTCTCCATCGAGACCGTAAGTGCCTCCATCATTTTTTTCATTAACCTCATAATCTTCCACCAAATTAATCTTTCTACGGGGACAATCAATAGATCTGTGACCTGGCTGGTTGCACTTGAAGCACTTGCTAACGGTTGGTCTAGCATAAGGATTCAGTGGCTTTGTAGTTTCCTTAGCTACTTCTGTTTGTTTCACCTTATCTTTTGGGTCATTCTTCTCTCGTATTGGATTAAAATTCCAATTTGAATTTCTTCCCTTTTGACTCGATTCCCCATAAGTCTTCTTATTGGATTCACCTCGGTACTTCTCTTTCATCAAAAGTTCAGCTGTGGTAGACAAATTTCGAGCATCATCAACCATATGTATAGACTGAACTCCAATCTTATCTCTGACTGAAGCCTTCAAACCATCCAAATACCTACCCCCTTTGATCCTCAGATTCTTGCAAATTGACTCTTTTTGACAGCCTCAAGAATTCTGTTGTATAATCATGGACACTCCTCTGACCTTGCAAGCACTTATGGTATTGCATATAAAGAATCTGCTCATAATCAGGCGGTAAAAATCTGGCGTGGATTTTCTGTTTCATCTTTCTCCAAATCATAATAGCTCTCTTGCCCTGCCTTCGTCTCTCTGTTTGCAGCCTATCCCACCAAGCTGAAGCACCACCTTTCAGCCTATAAGCTACCAACTTAACCCTTTTTCCCTCAGGAATTTCACAATAATCAAAGAATCGTTCCACCTCAGAGATCCAATCAAGGGTATCTTCTATTCCTCAATCATAATTTCAATCAAGATTGAACACAAGTTCTAGAAATAGATAATCATAGAAGCAATTAATAAATAAGATCATATCACAGACTTCAATTAATCAAAATATGCTGAAAAATTCAAAAGGTTTTGAAAAATTCGAAATTTTATCTTCAAAATCCGAAATTTTTTTCAAAAATTGGGGAAATAGGATCAATCCAAAAACAATCAAATTCTATCCTAGATTCTCATGCAAACAAGGACTATCATATGACTCAATTATTCAAGTAATAACCCTATCAAGTATTCACAGCCCCCCCCCCCCACACTTAAAATTCACATTGTGCTCAATGTAAAAACAATTAAGCAAACAATTCATGCAATTATCTTACCAAGGCGCCCTGTTGCGATACATGACAATTGGGCAAAATAAGCAGTTGCACATTATAGACAAACAAAGCAGCAGAGGATTCAACCCATTGAGCTAACCAGATTCTTAATTCTAGTTAGTTATAGAGAGAAACTTTACCTGGCCAGCTCACCATTCCATTGGATCTTATCCCCTAAATGACAACACATACAAAAGGAGAGAGATAACCAAGTCAACATTTCAAGCATAGAAGTGAGATGGAATATCAGAATTCGATGGAAAATTGAAAAGGGGTAGACATTACCTGGTTCTCAAGAGGCTATTGGTCCCGATTTTCCTGCAAAACTCTCTCATTAGCTGAAAATTCCGCCTGTAAAAGGCAAGAAGAAATGAGTTAGCAAGAAACTAGAGCATAAATTAAAATGACAGTTAACAAGGGAGTAAGTAGAAGATTCTTATCTTCAATTCCTTTCTCTAGAAAAAGGGAAAATCGAATACACAGGGGGGGGGGGCTCTTTTGGTTCATGAACATACAGACTCATTCTCTCCAAAAAAACAAAAAATTTCTCCTCCCACACACAGCAACCAGAAACCACACATTGATCCTCACACACCCTCGACTTCACAGTCTCCCTCTCCTTCTACAACAACCACATACTCTTTTCCCTCGGCCATGAAAAACACAATGGACTCTCCCTAACTCTTCTCTCCTCACACATATACACACTTACTGAGAAAACTCAGAGGCTCTCCCCATTCCGATAGACAAAAAAAGCTACCCAACTCTCATCTTCCGCCACTCTCTCTGATAATTTTTTTTTTCTGGCACAAAAAGAAAAGGGAAATCGGGGACTCTTGCTCTCTCTCTCTCAAACGTTTTCACTACCCATGCACAGATACCCATTCAATTATTCTCCCACTCAAGTATTCTCTCGGATTCTCCCTTTCTATCCATTTCGAATTCCTTTATCACTCAAAGTTTGAAACTAGGGCTCCTAGAAGAAGAATTGGGGAATTTCGATCAACGGAACATCACCTGAAATTGAACCCATCAGTGGATAGAGGGGGAAAAGTAGAACAAATCCTTGAAGTTCGAAGCTATTCCAACGGCGGGATCATCAGAATCGGGGTATCAAAGAATCAGGTCACTTTCGAAATCGCCTAAACTCAGAGCTTTCGGTTGGAGTGAAGCTAGGGCTAGCTTTCAAAGGGCGGTTCGAGTGATGGCGGCCTCAGTCTATTGAAAAAGGAAGGGTTCGGATACAGAATTTGAAGAAGAGGAAGAGGAGGCTCGAGGAAGAAGAGGGAAGTGAAGAGAAAGAAGAAGAAGGAGAACTCGATAAAAGGGCTTGCTAGCTTGAAACGGCATCGTTTAAGGTAAGCTTATTTGCGTGTTTAGCTATTAAAGTTCTTAATTATTTCAATTTAGTTCATTTCGCCTTATTATGAGCTTTAATTTCGTTCGCTAGTTTCGATTTGGCATCTCTGCTTGTTACTTTGATCAATTTAGGCCTTGTTTCTTTTTCTTTCTTTTATATATATATATATATATATATATTGAATTTACTTATTTTTAGCTTCACACGATAGATATTTATGTAGATCTAGGCCTTAATATTCCAATTGGTTAGTATCTCTTGCTAAAGTTGTTGTTTTTATGGCATGGACTAAATTTAAAGGACCATAAATGGTGATGTTTGGAATTTGGTTTGATTGAAGTTTTTTTATTTTATTCTTGGACTTGGAAAATTAAATCTTTTACTTGAAAGTTTAATTCTGGAATTTCGAATTAACTCAAGAATGGGTCATGATCTCTTCTTGAATTGATTTTAACTATAAAATTACATTTTGATTTAGAGCTTGATTTTCTTTAAATTAAAATTAGCTTGTAAAGTAATTGTTGGATCACTTTTGAGCTAATCTTAATATGGAAACCAAACTTTAAATTGAGAGTTTAATTTTTAGGTTAAAGCTAATTTGAATGGGATTAATGGATCCCTCTAGGAGTTAATCCTAATTTAAAATCAAAATTTTTGGTCTAAGATTTGATTTTTTGGGTTGTTTTGATCAAGAGTTCTAATTTAAGTCATGTATGTCCTTTAACTTGTGTTTTTGTTCTTTTAAAGACTTTTATTTTCTTCCTTGTTCAATTTGGTCCCTGATTTTAGAAATCATGTTAGGGTTGTGCAATTGAGTGTTTGATTTCTGTTATTGATTTTTTTAATTCATGCGATTTGATCCCTGAACTTGGCTAATTGTTTTCTTGATGTGCAGAAAGGTCCCCAGTTTGTCCAATTCACCCTTAGTTTTTCTTTTAATTTCTTTTAGCTTATTTGTTAATTCAATCATTTGCTTGTAATTAATTTAAGTTAGTTTGGTAATTAGTAGTTAACACATGCATGCCATATCTATTTTCGGTTATTGTAATTGTTTGCATTTCATGCCACCATTATACGCTTCGATTAATAAAGAGGTGTTTTAACTATGACGGGCTAATCTCGGGTAAAGGTTCTCGGGCACGACCTCTCGAGATTTCGCCCCGAGATGGAATGATCTTTACGAATATCCCCGGAGGGCTGGGCTAGGTTCGTGAAGGCCAATTCAAATAAACTTCTTTTTATTAATCAACTAATAAACCGGAATTTGCATTCATCATTTCATACGTGCATTAATATTTAGGTCAAAGTTGAAGAAAAAAATGAAAAAAATAAGAAAGGGAAAAATGAAAAAAATGGAAAAAATCAGAAAATTAAAAGATGTAATAAAATGTGTTTTCAAAAATTGTTTTTTTCTCAAATATGTTCTCTTATATTCAAAAATTTAAGAAAAGGTAATCCAAGAGTTTTTAAGGTAAAATGTTTTCAAAAATAATGTTTTTTTTTTATTTCTAATTAAGTAATTCCAAAAGAGGATTTTGGAATAATAATAAAATTGATCTAGTTTTTCAAAAAGCAAAAAAAAAAAGGGGTAAAAAGATTTTATCATAGCATTTTCAAAATTTCTTCCCGGTGCGGAAGAGTCAACAAGAGAACAAACAGCGAAAGAGAATCGTAACATAATTAATCGATGGTGTTCGATTATATTCTTCGAATTCTCGACATTGGTTTTAAAAAATGCTTTTATTTTCTTTCATAACCCTTTTGAATAATAATCAAGATTAGGATTAAAAGCAACCTTTTTTGACCCACAATTAGATCTAGTTTGGCTTAGAGGTACCGTCACTTGACGGACGTGCTGGGGGTGCTGATCCTTCCCCGGGTGTAAATGACTCCCAAACCTAGATCTAGGTGACAAGACCGGACCCATAGGTTTAGTGGGTCCCATGCCAAGCACCGGACCTCATTAGACTGATTAAGACAATTAGGTGGCTAATCACACCTTAGAAAAAGGATTAGTGGCGACTCCATTTCCATCGTCATTTCGACAGGGGTTCCCCGGCCCAGAACGTTTCGACAGCTTGGCGACTCCGCTGGGGACAATAGAGAGTCGGGCCTCACATAGTTTAAACAAGATCTAGCGTTAATAAAATGGTTGCTTTGTTTTGTTTCGGTTTGTTTGTTTTGGTGTTTTTTACTAGGGTGTTTTGATATTTTTGCTATCCTCATGATCAGACCAAAATCATACACCTTTTTATTAGCTTTTTCATATGCTTTTTGAGTGTTTTATGCTTGATTATGCCTTATATTGGTTATAATTGTGTTCATAGGTGTTGACAAGAAGAAAAGTGCAAAATCATCAATTTTGTACCTTTATAGAGCCTTTTTGGATGATTTATGACACAAATATTTTCCAAGGAAGATTTGGATGAAGAATGGAGCCATCATGTTCGTGATTGAATAGCTTAAAGAGTCAATTTTATGCTTATAAAAGTCATAAAGTTGATTGCTTGGTGTTTTCAAGGCAATGGAGCAAAGACAAGTTCAAGGCAAGAAGACATGTCAAGGTGATGAGCTAAGACACAGCCCATCTGGGTGATCAGGCGAAACACATGGGTCTTCAGACAAACCATGTGGGCACCCAGCTGGAGTTGTGACACTGCCCACTTGGGTTTTCAAGCAAACCACATGGGTGCTCAAGGCAACCATGTGGGCGCCCAGGTGGAGTCGGGGTCCTTGTCCCGCGCGCGCCCAGCAGCCAACGTCGACACTCCCATGTCACTTCCTCTTGAAGCTACTTCAATACTTTCCAGATTTGGCGACAGTTCGGGAAAACAACCATAACTTTTGATCCAGAGCTCCAAATGAGGCGTATTAAGATGCGTTGAAAAGCTAACTCCAAGAGCTAAAACTTTCATGTGTTGGTCGAAACCCAGATTTGACGTTTTCATGGACGAAAATGCCCCTGAAGTCTGCGGACAGAATCTGTTTTGGGCCTGACTTGCGTTTTTGATCAATTGAGCCCATATAATCTATTTGGGTCAGCTTGAAGATATGGAGAACAGCCCAGAACGTCCCTAGGATTAGTTTAAGTCAGCTATAACTCTAAATTAAACCCTAGGCAGTCCCCTATATAAACCCTCTTATCCTAGAAACCCTAGACACATAGAATAGATTTTCTCTCAACTTATACAATCTGCGGTTTTGAAGAGGAGGCCGCTGCCTCCCTCTTCTCTTCTTATTTTCGTTGTAAGTTTTCCACCTCTCATGGATTGGAAACAATCCATGAGTAGGTAAACTCTTATACTTCATTTCCTTAGGTATTTTTGATCAATGAATCTATGGTGAGACTTTTGTTCTTAATAATTTGATTTTTCTGTTTGAATCTTATGTGTTCATATTTTGATTGATTTGGTGCGCAACTTATCTTGAGATTTATGAATGCTATAGTTAGATTCAAATTGGCTTGAGTCAAGCTAATGTTGGTCCAAGTGACAATTGTTAATTCTAGGAGTCCTAGGTTCAATGGGATTATCAAACCTTGTTGAAATCTATAGGCCGACATGGTAATAGATGTAGATAAGTTTGGTATTGATTTATCATGCATGTGGAAAAGAATAATCTTAATGCTTATTCTAGGAAGGGCTTGAACCCGGATCAAAATATTAGAGGTTAGTTTTAGCGAGATGCGGATTAATCTTATTAGCATGTTGGAATTAATATTACGTCTTGTTCCTATACCAATTATTCAAGTGGAGTTGTTTAAGATGTTAAGAGGATTACTTTATTCCAATGAAAATTGATGTCTACGTCTTAGGCTATATATCGATTTGGGGTAATTTATGATTCTTAATTGATTGCACTTTAAGTCAAATTCATGTCTTGTGTCCATGATCCATGATTTATTAGATCAACATAATTACCTAAAGGAGAAGAAGTATGTTTTTAATCCATTGTTTTTCTCAAACTATTTTCTTAATCTTTAGTTTTATTTTATGTCATTGGTTTTTAGTTTAATTTGTCTATTTTGAAAAACCCATAAGAATCCCTTTTGGTAAGACTTTCTTTAGTGTGATTTGGATTTAATTCGTTTCCACCTTCTCTGTGGGATTCGACCCCTACTTGCCTTAGCTATTAGTTATTGGTTTGTGGGGATTTATTTTGTGATTGCTCAACGACTCGATCATTTATTGAACTATAAATTCTAGTCAATAAAATCTACTCTATGTTCCTTGGATTTCCCTACAAAATTATCCACCGCTCCTCCTCATCTCCTCATGCAGAGTAGATTGAGAGGAGAAAAAGATTCACATTTTGCTAAAGCTTGGGTTAGAACATGTGGCCGTGGGAACTGCATTTCACAGATTCTTATCTTATTGGGCAATCAACCTACATAATCTGCTTAGGATTGTCTTTGAAGGAGGAAAAGGATGATGATTCTAAAATGCTCAAAATGGAGATAAAGGAGGGAAATAAATACAGTTACCCACATAGTTTAGTGTTGATGGTTTGGCCTATGATGCCTATGAAGAAAACAAACTCAAGCTTGATTACAGATATCTTGTTTGGTATCAATGAGCTTGTGCACAAGGGGTTCTATTAGGTCCAAATTTAAATTAGGAGTTCTTCAATATGGTTGCTGCAGAAAATCATAAGTATATTGGTATGACATTGAAGGAGTTGTCTTGGTCGAAGTATTTTGTCTCGACTAATTGGATTTCTGAGAAATGTAGTCTCATCCAACAT